>JAUCBJ010008495.1:0-61360 GCA_032718475.1 Nemertoderma westbladi | reverse complement strand
ATTTATAACGAAAGTAAATGTCCTTTAGACGATTTCGAGTTGTTGATTGTATCTGGGCCGACTAAATCCCATAAGACTTACGTAATCTGTCCTTATTGTTATAATAATTCCCCGTTCCCGGATATGCGTAAAGGAATGGGTTGTAATGAGTGCACCCACCCTGGGTGCAGACACGCCGGTCCCGGCTCCCAATCCCCGGCGCGTTGTCCCACTTGTCTCCGCGGGGCGTTGGTATTGGAGCCGCCCGGCGGTCAAAAGTGGAGGTTTGTGTGCAACAAGTGCCCCCAGGTCGTCAAGGGGTTTAAAGACGCGGCTTCGGTCGTCGTAGATTCCGGGACAAAGTGTCCGGAATGCGGGGCCGCTTTTATAGTCGTCGAGTATAAAAATGGATTCCCAAACATCCCAGGCGATAGGAAGGTGTACAGAGGTTGTATGATGTGCGACCCGATGTTGGTGACTTTGATATTAATAGACGAATCGAGTGTTCGTATTGTAAACGATAACCGGCCCCCTAGAGGGGGCGGTAACTCTAGGGGGAGGGGGAAACCCGGGTATAGTAGAGGTAGAGGGGGCCCGCATAGGGGTCGCAGAGGGGCTAGGTAATGTCTACAGGGGGGGGTCATCTATGAAGGAAGGGGTGGGACTTCTGCAAATGCTGTGCTGTAGTTAGGTAGATGTCTGTCTGTATGTATAGTAAAGTAGTTCTTTATTTTGGTGATGAGCATATTTTGGTGTTTATTATTCTTTTGAAATTTGAACAAATTATATTTCTATTATGTTTCATTATACATTTACAAGCCGACTTCCCATCGTATTTGCTGAGCTCATTGTGCGAGAGTTGGACATTGGGCGGGACTGACACGAATGAAGATTCATCACAACCGGACTTTTAAATTGATGTTTTTTTTCAATTTAATTTTAATTTCAATTTAATTTCAGTTTAATTATACCCTTTTAATAATAAATTCCATAAATTAATAATATACTAGTATTAATTTTAAATGCTATAGTTGTATTATTGTTTAAATTTGTTACATATATTATGTGTCCTCCGCCATGCAGCTGTAGCACCTACTAATTTTAGTTGCCGCCAGGGGAGCGTGTGTTCAGTTCAGGGATGGGGGGGGGGGGGGGGTGGGTTGTTAGGGGGTTTAGATCTCGGATATGATGGAATGTTGGGGGGAATATATCTCATGCTATGAATATGAAATACTATAATGTACTGTGATAAATAATATTGTATGAGATTTAGTCGAATGTTTGCTTTTGGGAAAAGGAAAGTAAAATTGCAGTAAATGAAAAATGAAAACTTAATTAGATTATGTACCTGTAAAAAAAAGAATGAAAAGATACTATTATATAAGCGAATCTAGAATAATTTATTTGTACTGGTATGCTACGGAATTTTTTGATTTTACATTTGTTATTTTAAGAGGCAAGTTATTCCATACTTTCGGACCTGTGAATTTTATCGATTGTTTAACGAAAGTAGTCGTCTAACTTGCGGGATGACAATTTTTTTGACATAGCTGAGCGCGTGTTATATGAATGAATTGAGCTAGTAAAACGGAATCATTTCCGGAGAGCTTTCGATTTATTTGATTTGTTTATATCATACATGAATTTCGCTACTTCCAGGTCGAATAATAATTTATCTAAGGGCAGAATATTTAAGGATTTGTAAATTGGTGCAGCGTGCGACTGATAATGATTGAAAGTTATGGCTCGAACTATTTTGTTAACTTGCACTTTGATTTTCGCAGTATTTACGTGGTGGCTATTTCCCCTACAGAGGTATTCCGTATATTAGATAAGGGTGTACTAGAGCGAAGTAAAGAGTTCTAAGAATACCAAGAGGTAGAATGTGTCTCAGTTTAAAGAAGATCCCGGATAATTTTGATATTTTTTCCAATAAATGGTTGCAGTGAATTTTCAAGTTTATTTTATTGTCTATGTAGATTCCTAGAAATTTTGATGCCGTAGTTTTAGTTAATGTAGTTGATTGAAGGCTTACATCAGGAATTATTGTATTTGAATAGCGATTGTCCATGATAATGTGTTCTGTTTTCTTTAGATTCAACGAGAGTTAATTGTCCGTGAACCATTCATCAAGTTTCCGTAGTTCAGTATATTAAGAATAGAAATAAGCGTGTCAGTATTTTTGTTACAGTAAAGTAGGTTCGTGTCGTCTGCAAAAAGTGTGGCCAGTAATTTATATAGTACAGTTCGGTAGGTCGTTGATGTATATTAAAAATAGATTAGGGCTTAAGATCGCTCCATGGGGGGTGCCGCATACAGTGCCAGAGTGGCACAAAGTAACCTGAAATAATACCATAATACATAAATAATACATATCAAGTGTCAACAGCCTTCTTGGTAACACTTTCGTAAATTTTGGTGAAAATTGGTGAAACATGATATGGGACGGAAGTTATTTTTATCTGTTGGATTTTATGATTTAAAAATTTGGATAATTTTGGAATTTTTTTAAAGTATCTGGGAAAAACCTTTTTTGCTGGAAAGACAGATTAAATAAGTTAAATGTGGTGCTAACATAGGCCGCAATTTTAACGAGGTTTAAAGGAAAATCATCAAAAGTTGAGCAGTTATTATATTTTTAATGTCTAATAAGTAAAAGATAATTTCTGTTTCACATGGTTCCACTAGAGAAAATGAGTTGGAAAATCGAGATGGCTGTCTGTTTGACTTGGGAATTTTGTCTGCGAGCTGGGACCCAATGTTGCGAAATGTTTATTAAAAGTATTAGCTATTTCGGATTTGTTATTGGTGATCGAATTGTCCGTTTTAATTTTAACAGGAGGAGTTATCGTTTTTTTAGTACGATGTAAGGCAGTATTTATTGTCTGCCATGTTTTTTTGCTGTTATTTTTATTTCTGTCGAACTCTTTTTCATAATAACTTTTCTCTGCTGCCCGCAAAATTTTAGTAAGACGGGTTCCTATAAGCTTTGTATTCCAATAGTTTTGCGGCCGTTGGGTTTGACATTAAAGAAGAATGTGAAGTTTATTTTTTTAATGACACAGGTTACTAGATTAACTTACATCCAAGGTTGTTTTTTTAAATATATTTTGAGTTGTTTTATTTTTTCGTTAATTGTTTTTGACAAACAGTAACTTTTCGAAATTATTGTAAAAGACGCTAAATTAGTCTTTGATTGGGATGGAATCATTTCTGTAGGTCCAGTTATCGGATTTTTTGTAAATCTGAGAGGAATTTTTGTTTGTTAAATTTACTCTAATCATAAGTAGTTCGTTTTATTTCGGAAGAAGATAAGTATCCTACTGTAGGAGTCAAAGTCATCAAGTATAGTAAATGTACCTAAGTTGTCTGTTTTCCCAAATTCAGTTAATAACACTCCGGTTGTAATAAATGGGGTTATGGTAACTCCACCTACTGGCTCCAGAAGTCGAGGAAATCCTGCCAAGTACCTAACTGATCTAGACTTTGCTGATGACTTAGCTAGGAGTACTCTCAGAATCACTAGAGGGAGCCCAACGGCTCCTCAGCTCATTAGAACAGGCTGCTTCTAGTGTTGGTCTTTTTATTAACTCCAAAAAGACCAAAATTTTGACAGTTAACTTTGAAAGTCCTCAGCAAGTCTGACCGGATGAGCATAAGCTCAAAGGATGGTATGCTTGAGCATGTGGATGACTTCTGTTACCTGGGATCATGGATCCGGAAGTGAGGTGAGGACCTTCGAATACGTAAGGGAAAGGCATGGACAGCCTTGAATAGGCTTTCCAGGATTTGGAAGTCACCGAGAATTAATCGGAAACTTAAGGTCCGATTATTTAGAGCAGCAGTAGTTCCAGTACTCCTCTACGGGAGTCCATGCTGGGCTCTAAGTGTCAAGCTGTGTTTTTCGAGGTGTTTGTTATTATACATTTATAGGAAGGGGTCTTAACCTCGAAGTTTATTTTACCGAAAATAACTTATCTTTTATTGGCGGAATTCCGGTAAAATAAATTTATCATTCGAGGTTAAAACCCCTAGATAAATCTCTGGATGGCACATTCACAAGAATGTTATGCCGGGTTCATTGTGTCAAGTACAATGCACACATCTCCAACCAGACACTATATAACATTGGAGGTGTCTCATTGGTTCCCCCAAGCTTGACAATAGAACAAAGCCGCCTCCGCTTTGCAGGACATTGCTTTCGCCGTGAGGACCAGCCAGTGCACAATCTTGTGCTTCGGCGTCTCCATGGAGTGAATAAGCATGGTGGACAACCGAGACTTTCTTGAGACGCATCTTAAAGGACACTGGCCTTGAAGATGCGGATGATCTAGCAAATGTCATGGGTGATAGGGAGTTATGGCGGTGCAATTATGTCGACAACACAGCATTCTTGATATTTATGTATGTAGGCCTATATGTAGTGGTTGCATTGAATTCACATCTCCCGTAGGTCGTGGGTTCGATCCTCACATGATGGGCCAGGGCAGTTTTCGTTTCGGCACGAATGCTTTAAAGGGACCAGCCAGGGCGCATCTCTGCCTTGCATGCTTTAAGTGGTAGCCAAATGAGTACTGGAGTTTCCTTTAGGGAGTAAAGTTCTGGGGGGACCGCACTGGAAATAAGTCGTCATACTTTGTGCGTAATCCCTGGCCTAGCGGTCGAAGAAAATTTACTTATACTTTACTTTATATAAATAAATAATATGTATATTTTATAAATAATATGTAATAATATATAATATGCGTGTTGTTCGCTTTATGTCTATTCGAAGGTGTTGCTTTCATCAATCGTTCATATTCATTATCTTGTGGGGCGAGCCACGAAGTGAGCGAAGCCTTAGCATATGGGTGTCATTGGCGAGTTTTCTGTCGTCGTCGTTGTCTGTCGTCGTAAATTTTTGATCGCTAATAACTCGGTTATTCCTTGATGAAATTAAACGAAACTTGGTATGTATGTATTCCGTCAAAAGTTTAGAAAGAATCTGAAGTTTGGTCAAAAACGAACGAACGCAACGAGGCACAAGTGGAAGACAGGTATTGTGTCGAAGAACAACTCGTTAATGGTACCCATATGCTAAAGGCTTTGCTCACATCGTGCTGCGCGAAGACCCCACGAACGTGTACTGTCTGTATCATCTGTTTAAAAAAAACCCATCCATATTGTAATACTATACTGTACTATCCATACTGTTATATCCATCTATACTGTACTGTAAAATTATCTCTTCCCAGGTCTATGATCAGATTTATATTGTTGATTTAATTTTGTGTTATTTTTGTTATTCAGCTATAGTCTATAAATACATATACATAGATACATATACGCGTATTTTACACGTTGCACATACATTTTCAGCGGAACAGCAGCCTTTGCAAGTCAATGTAGGCTCAACTCTAATTAAATACTACAGTAATGAACTTCGGGCGTCTTATCCACTAAGCTGTGTGTATACAATGTATGCATAAGCATAACCAAACCATGAATCATCAATAAATCAGGCATGCTGAATAACTATGCCGCATCACGATAAGGCGAGATCCTACTGTATACAGTATTAGTTATGTTATTTATACCGTTAATATCTGCGTTGCTGCGTTCAGGTTCTGTGTTTAACTAATGTCAGTATTCGTCTGCCTACAATACTGTAGCTATCGTATTTGGATATCGTATTATTATTACTATCAATCGTTTTTATCGTCCCTGCTACAACTGCTACATCCGTATCCGTATGAGCTTATAGTGGAGTTGTGCGTGTGCGTGTGCGTGCTGAATTTGTGTTAAATCAATGGCGACCTTACTGAAACAACGGAGTAAAAAAGGTCGCATATGGTTAAATTATAATTTCCAGCTAGCGAAATTTAAAATAGAGATATTAATATGCAATTAATTCACTAATCTGAATTAATATCTCGCTTCGACGAATAACAATGTTAATTATCAATTAAGGGAAATGAGTAGCTTACGGTGGTACGTTATTATTACTGTATAACCAAAACATTAAACAAAGGTCAGCATAGGTTCCTGTGTTATTTTGCTGCTAATCAGCTGTAATTTGAATTGGTGTTCCCCTGGTTGCCTAGAGACTGATAAATTTTATTGCGTCAAGAAGAATCCACACCACCACCCCCCCCCCCCCCCCCCCCTGCCCCTCCAACCCCCACCACCACTTTTTCTGTCGAAATGAAAACTCAGCACGAAGTGGAGAGACTGATACTGTAGTGTAAACTGAAAAAAGATTATTTAGTTTTCGGTTAGCTCAGCTGCTCAGGATCTACTGATTTAAAGTTCCCAAATACAGTAGAATGATCTATCCCGTTGAGTCGTTTAATTAACTGTCATCCAAGGATTTATTGTTATTAATAATAATAGTTGTCGCTGTCAGTTAATAATACTGAAATAAGAATAATCGACTGCTGTGTATGTCCTCCTGCAGTTCTGTTTTCTGTATACATGGTATAAACTGGTATATACTGGTATACGTACACAACATCAGAACATACCACAGTACGTACAGCAGTACTGCAGTAGGCCTACCGGTATAGCATACACACATCTGGACTGAACTGAACCATGTTTTCTGGTGTTTCTAATTCGCCGGTTCCGGCACCTCGACAACGACGTGAACTTCTCGAAGAAGTTAAACTCTATACGAACGCTCGCGAACGGGAACAAATGGACAACATGTCGGAACTTTACGCCGTGGTTAACACGTTGCAATGCTTAGAGAAAGCTTACATTAAAGACTGCGTCACACCCAAGGAGTACACTGCGGCCTGTTCCAAATTGTTGGCCCAAGTCAAAGCCGCTTTCAAGCAAGTTCAGTGCGGAGAGTATCCAACGATAGAAGAGTTTGTACAAAAGTATCGTTTAGATTGCCCGTTGGCGTTGGAAAGACTCAAAGAAGACAGACCAATTACAGTTAAAGATGATAAGGGGAATACCTCAAAATGTATCGCCGATATTGTATCTTTGTTTATTACTGTTATGGATAAGTTGAGGTTGGAGATCCGAGCTATGGACGAAGTCCACCCTGATATAAGGGATTTGTATGATAATATGTGCAGTCTGAGTATCGTTCCTCCAGATTTTGAAGGAAAAGATAAAGTGAAAAAATGGCTAGTAACTCTGGGGTCTATGGCTGCCTCTGAAGAACTGACAGAAGATCAGGTCCGACAGATGATATTCGATTTGGACTCTGCTTACACTGCATTTAATCGACTTTTACATTAAAGCCTAAAGGTAAAATGACAATCACGCTGATACCAATGACAACATGTTTATTATCAATGTGTATATATCCTACTATACTAGTGTCGAAACGGGATACCTATCCCGAAAAAATAGGGATTCCAACAATAAATGTAATCCCGATCCCTGGTTTTTGAGAACGAGATCTAGGATCTATAAATAGTAAAGTACATTTGTGCCACTGGTAATAGACTGATAGAGCAGATTGACTGTATTGAGATGATTCAATAATAATTAAAAATAAATTACTTTTTATATCATTTTATCTTACTAATATTTCAACAGTTGATTGACACATTGACACCGCCACATGTTATATATTGAAAACTTTAATAACATTGTATTCAAAATTGTAATCCTAAACCCTAAAATCCCGGTCCGATCCCGTTTAAACACTAGTTGGTATTATACACACACATACTACTACTAGAACGCCATCAAGATGGCTTTAAACGAACCTGTCTTACACAGACTCCAAGAAACAGATGGGATTGGAAGATGCAAACCAAGAATGACTTGCATCAACCAAAAAACTGCCTCCCATCTAATGTAATACACATTCGCCTAGGCAAACAAATCATAATCACAATTACTACGATGATGTGTGAAATGGTATCCATATCCGCAACCTGAGAAACGGCCCAAAAGAGCAGTTTATTCTGCGGAGGGGTCTTTTCTGTATTAGATAAATAAAATAAAGAACACTATAATTACAGTATTTATACCTGATACATTCTCAGTTAGCCTAATAAAAACATCGGAGCAACCAATATAATGTACATGTACAAGCATCCTATGAAAGTTTGTGAAATGTTCCCTTAAGTCTACCCAACAGCCGTTGGTACCCGGCTGGCAGCCACCCAGGTTCAGTTTTATGGTTTTGTTAGTTTAATCCACAGCTGTTGTAAACGTCCCAGATATACAAAACCTACTAAGCCTTTGCATTACAATTGAGCTTAGCCTAAGTTGATGACAGTATTATAACGATGACAATTAGGCCCTATAGATACATACGATATATAAATGATGTACTGCTTGACATTACACTAACTGGCTGAATAGAGATAGAACTATAATAATACGTTTGGCATTCTGTCAGATTTCAGTAGTAAGTAACCTCATAATAATTGCTAAATATCAATCACCTGAAAAACATTTCAAGCAAGGGAGTTGTGGGTATTTAATTTCGCGTTCAATAATGTTGAAAATATGCAAATATTTCGAATATCGCACTTCGAATCGTTCCCAACTTTTTTATTCAACAACTAGACAACAATTGATAAATACTTGCGTTTACAATTTTACAATGCATGCAAGTGGTTTCAAGCCATTTGGTGAACATACATAGTGACATAGTGATATAGGTAAATCCATCGTGTTTTTGCCGGCCTCAGCTTTAGACAAAAACTACCCAGTCTAAAGACAGGTTCGTTATAAGTATTTATTTCTAACTGATTTTGTAATTAAAAGTAACCTGCTGAGATACATTTTAAATGATATCATAATTTTTGTTTTTACGTAGTTTTAAGATCTTATTGTAATCATATCAAGTCGTAGATCTTGGTAAAACTTGGCCTTGGACTTAGAAAAGTCGTGTTATTCGAAAATTGAATCATTTCTTTATAGCGTAAGATGCCAAAACGGATTTCGACCAAATAGATCAACAATTAATAGCTCAGATACTTGCACTACGGAGACTGATTGAAGGAATTAAATCAAGGAATCTCCCCGCAGTCATGACTTTTGTGGACTTCAAGAAAGCATTCGACTCCATCCATAGAGGTAAAATGCTTGAAATCCTAAGAGCTTATGGAATACCAGAAGTAATTGTTGCTGGCATTGGATTGTTATATTGTGACACAGGCATTGTATGTATTGTGTGTATGTATTGGATATTGTGGCGCAGGACACTCTCACCAGATGGTGAAACTGAGTTTTTCTCAATCCTGGCTGGCGTACTGCAAGGTGACACATTAGCACCATTACTATTTGTAATTGTGCTGGATTACGCAATGAGGACGGTCACAAAGGGTGAAGACCTGGGATTCACACTTCAAGAACGCAGAAGTAGTAGATATCCGGCAACTACAGTCACAGACACCGACTTTGCGGATGACATCGCCCTGCTCTCTAAGCACTACGGAGACTGATTGAAGGAATTAAATCAAGGAATCTCCCCGCAGTCATGACTTTTGTGGACTTCAAGAAAGCATTCGACTCCATCCATAGAGGTAAAATGCTTGAAATCCTAAGAGCTTATGGAATACCAGAAGTAATTGTTGCTGGCATTGGATTGTTATATTGTGACACAGGCATTGTATGTATTGTGTGTATGTATTGGATATTGTGGCGCAGGACACTCTCACCAGATGGTGAAACTGAGTTTTTCTCAATCCTGGCTGGCGTACTGCAAGGTGACACATTAGCACCATTACTATTTGTAATTGTGCTGGATTACGCAATGAGGACGGCCACAAAGGGTGAAGACCTGGGATTCACACTTCAAGAACGCAGAAGTAGTAGATATCCGGCAACTACAGTCACAGACACCGACTTTGCGGATGACATCGCCCTGCTCTCTAATACGCTAGCAGATGCACAGCTTCTACTAAATAAAGTGGAGATGGCTGCTAAGGAGGTTGGATTGCATATAAATGCTACCAAGACCGAATTCATGACCTTTAATGTTGATGGAAACTTGACAACCATTGATAATAGTCAACTAAGGAAGGTCGACGACTTCCAGTGCCCAGTTCCAGTAGCTTTCCAGTAGGAAAGCAAAGGCTTGGGTAGCTCTATCAAAAATGCATACCATCTGGAAATCAGATCTCTCCAGGCACCTGAAGACTAAGTTCTTTCGAGCCACAGTGGAAAGTGTATTTTTATACGGGGGTGAGACCTGGACCCTGACGAAATCACTTGAACAACGAATTGATGGTTGCTACACAAGACTACTAAGGGCAGCCCTAAACATCAGCTGGAGACAACACATGACAAACGCCGAACTTTATGGTACAATACCACCTGTATCAACCACCCTCTGTGAACGCAGATTAATATTCAGTGGGCACTGCTGGCGAAGTAAAGACGAGGTCACACCAGATCTACTTCTCTGGCAACCAACTCATGGAAAGCGTAGTCGTGGACGACCGGCCATAACATATATAGATCAACTTGAAAAGGATACTGAACTTGGGAGAAACGAAATTGCGACAACTATGGAGAATCGGGAAGCCTGGAAGGATCTCATTTCCAGTTCGTTCGACCTAGTAGTAGTAGTACTTTATAGCGAGCAAGCAAGGTAAGTAGGGGCATTATTAGAGGAACCACCACCTGGACGTAGACGCATTGTATGTACCTTATAGCGGGAGACAACCTTGCGGATCCCAAGGCTTTACGTGGGAGATATTAATAAGAACGCGAACATTAATAGGGACACAAACATTAATCAAACATAAACATTTCAGTTTTAGGGTAATTTTTTGCTTGGCCCCAAAGGTTCTTAAGTTTAATGAATTTTACGGTTATTTAACGCTATCGCGACAGTGTGATTTATTATGGTTTTTTTCCACTTCCGAGCATCCTACAGAGTTCAAAATAGGTTGATTCGAACCCGAACAGTTGAGTTAGTTGGACGAAACGTAGTTTTTGAAAGAATCTGAAAAAGGATTAGACAGGTCACATCACCACTGCACTGCATTGAGTGGACTTAGGCCAATGAATGCCAAATCTGTTCGCATATTTGAGTAAGGTTTGGTGACCAGAGTAAATAAAATCAAAACGAATACAATTTGTGGAGTTATTTTAAAATTATTTAGTAATTAAATTATTGACTATTATTAATCATATTAAAATTATATAATAAATATACGGACTACATACGTAACTACAGACGTCGGCAGACGTAATGTTGGTTGTAAAGTTGGTAATTCATTTTAATAGTTAAATAAATTAATTTATATTAGAAATGAACGATATAACTTTAATTATTGATGTGACATTACTTCCCAAGTACAAAAACTAAACTTTTTCGAAGGCTCTAGACCACCTGAGATGCTGCATTGGAATCAATAGTTCTCTATAAAACTGCCGTAACTGGAGATATTCTCCAAATAATTGGAACTCTTTTCATCCCATTTCTCAATTCTCTCGCTTCTCAATTCCCATGCGGATGTACATCCTCTATTGTGCCTCCTGCTTATCATGCCTACTCTGCATGGTGGCCGACGTGTGCCATCGTTAAATATTATGAAAGTTGAGAAATTAATAAAATGAGATAAAAAAATTGAAATTAATTTTTATTTAATAAAAATTAATTTTTATTTTTTAATGTCATTTTATTCATTTAATACAAATTAATTTTTATTTTTTTATCTCATTTTATTAATTATTTCCTCAACTTTCATAATATTTAACGATGGCACACGTCGGCCACCATACTGCACATCGCCTTTGGCGGATTAGACATGCGTTGCGCGAGGGTGATCTCGAGATATGTTCCTCAGGATGTGGCTAACAGAGACTGGGCTCCATCTTCGGATGCAGTCCACTGCTTCGTGGATTTAGCTGCACACCAACCCCGTCCAATGAGATGGATTTAGCTGCACACTAACCCCGTCCAAGGAGATGGATTTTGCTGCACACCAACCCCGTCCAAGGAGATGGATTTAGCTGCACACCAACCCCGTCCAAGGAGATGGATTTTGCTGCACACCAACCCCGTCCAAGGAGATGGATTTTGCTGCAAACCAACCCCGTCCGAGGAGATGGATTTAGCTGCACACCAACCCCGTCCAAGGAGATGGATTTAGCTGCACACCAACCCCGTCCAAGGAGATGGATTTTGCTGCACACCAACCCCGTCCAAGGAGATGGATTTAGCTGCACACCAACCCCGTCAAAGGAGATGGATTTTGCTGCACACCAATCCCGCCCAAGGAGATGGATTTTGCTGCAAACCAACCCCGACCAAGGAGATGGATTTTGCTGCACACCAACCCCGTCCAAGGAGATGGATTTTGCTGCACACCAACCCCGTCCAAGGAGATGGATTTAGCTGCACACCAACCCCGTCAAAGGAGATGGATTTAGCTGCACACCAACCCCGTCCAAGGAGATGGATTTAGCTGCACACCAACCCCGTCCAAGGAGATGGATTTTGCTGCACACCAACCCCGTCCAAGGAGATGGATTTAGCTGCACACCAACCCCGTCCAAGGAGATGGATTTTGCTGCACACCAACCCCGTCCAAGGAGATGGATTTTGCTGCAAACCAACCCCGTCCAAGGAGATGGATTTAGTTGCCCACCAACCCCGTCCAAGGAGATGGATTTAGCTGCACACCAACCCCGTCCAAGGAGATGGATTTAGCTGCACACCAACCCCGTCCAAGGAGATGGATTTTGCTGCACACCAACCCCGTCCAAGGAGATGGATTTAGCTGCACACCAACCCCGTCCAAGGAGATGGATTTTGCTGCACACCAACCCCGTCCAAGGAGATGGATTTTGCTGCAAACCAACCCCGTCCAAGGAGATGGATTTAGCTGCCCACCAACCCCGTCCAAGGAGATGGATTTAGCTGCCCACCAACCCCGTCCAAGGAGATGGATTTAGCTGCACACCAACATCCGAGCGGCAAGCAGGCGAGCAGACTTGAACAGTCGATGAAAAACATTCGAGTAATGGGTTCTATCTAGATCTAGACTATAATTATTATTATTTAAATATTATATTACTATAGGTTAAAGCAAGAAGAGTATCTTGCGCAGTATGCACCGTATCTTTAGTAAATGGTAATCTTTAAGATATTTTTATTACTGTTTTACGTAAAAGCACAAAAGTACAGTACCATAAAACACAATATGAGAAATTATAATTTTCGTTCGACACAGCTTAGCAAATTCGACAATGACGTCCAGGTGGGATCGAACTAGTGATCTCCAAGATTGAAGTCTGGCGCTCTAACCATTCCGCTAGAGGCTCAAATAAAAGGTAGACATTAAATCTTGCTGTGGCCAACCCTACTGTACTTGGCCTTTTATCTTAACCGCTAACGGAATAGTTAAAACGCCATACTTCCATCATGAAGGTCAAAGGTTAATAATATTAAACCTCTCATTTACCCAAAACATCAATACAATAACAATTATTACATGTATGAGATAACATTTACCGGAAATTAGCTTCCGTTCATTCAGACAATCTGAAATAAGTTAGTCAACAATTAATTATTACAATAAATGCTATTGGTAGAATCTCACAGCCGTACCGTAATATAGTTAATCGATATTAGGTACAATTCATCCGCATGTAGGATATATAATAAATAATATTACACCGCCTACAATTTCAGATAATGTTTACGGTACGCAGCAACCTTCGCCCAAAAGAAAACGTCGCCTGAGTAATAATTACATCTCAATTAAGTTATTGCGTAGCTGATTATGAAACTATAACCTGTGCTATGGCTCCCGTTTATTGTTTTGGTTCGTCTTAATAAGCAACATTAAAACTCCCTCAATTTAAATATTATATGATATGCTAAAATTGTATTAAATTTAAGTTGATCCAATTCAATGACATTGCGATATTATTAAGATTTGAACTGGGTTGCACCTAAAATAAAACATTTATTGCCAAACATGTGTGACCTCTAACCTGGCAATTTCGGGGATAAATAAATTAAATACCTGTAAAACTTATTTACAAAAATTAAAATGTTTACTCGCAAAAGTTATTCCAGCAATTAATACCATCACTGCGCCCAAACTGTTTGGGTATAATCGCATTATTAAGCAACAGAAATACAAGTCGAGTGCAAAATAAAATTAGGTGATATTTCGGTGTAAATTACAAGCGGACAACCGATAATCACAGCCGACAAGAAACTGTAACTGTGCTCTCGAGCTTAACTCTTTCATTATTTGGTTAGAATAGCATGCCACTGTAACCTATTCCTTTCCCTCAATTTATGATTGACTTTATTTAGCATGATATTGATGATTGTCGACTGTGGGGCGTGGCGTTTACTTACACCCGGGATAACGCATGCTGCATGAGAATTAAATGTAGATAACGACCGGTTTTAGTAATATGTGCTCAGGAACATCACTCGGTAACTGCATCACAGATAAAATAAAGTTATACCTTATTTCCCATGCAATAAATGGTTTAAATGCCGGGTTTAAGCAATTCCTTGGTATTCTTAATAGGTTGACAACTTTTGATGCTTTAATTTAATTTGTTTATCCCCGCCAATATATACATGGCTTCCAAAATAATATCTGGACAAATAAATGAATAATATAAACAATAATGTATAAATAATTTAAATACTAAATGCCACCAAATACGTCCCAAAGTTGCAAGAAAGAATGCAACACTGATTGAAATATTCACAATATTTACTTGCTAAATACTTTTAAGGACTCAGTATACTGGTGCCGTTCAACATGCCTTACATAAATAATATGTAGTCAGACATAAATACAAGTGATGGTGTCTATGCATAAATAAATAGCCTAAAACAATATGTAAATATAAATATAACAAAATGCAGTACATAGAACCTGAATTGGTGATATAATAAATAAAAAACAAATGAACCAGCCACCTATCATGCGTGGGTGTAGATGGTTCATTGTGTTTTATGTGATAGATACATTATATTACAAAATATAAATAAAGACAAATGATACCCACCATTGCCCAGAAATAATTTGAATTATTAAGAATAAGACTCCCTATAATAGGACCTACTTAATTTATTGTAATTTGTTGTTGAGCACAGCTCCTACAGATCGCACCAAACTGACGACCTCTTGGTTGGAAGTTTATATTCCGGACTGGTACCGGCACATATAATACATACAGCTTCCCTTAACTGTTGTAACTGTAGATATATTATAATGATAAACTCCAATTATTGTAACAATTCCGGTTCGGTCATAGAAATTCCGGTTCTAGAAAAAAATATTCACTATGTACGGTAATCTTCACATGATGTACCAAGAACCTGACGAACTTGTCATTAAGGTACCGGTATCCTTTATTATTACGGGACAGGGGCAGTAAGTACCAGTAACTGTAAAATGTACATAATACGTAACGGTTTATAGATTATATTATACTCTAACCTACCAGAGTTCTAACGTAACATATAATATAATATTATAAATACATAACATTGTCATTACATAATAAATAATTCTACAATTAAATTTTGAAAAATTAAAATATAAGATACGCAGACCCAATTGACGCAGATCTCATCTCGATACGTGACAATGTTTAAAATCAATTAATAGAAAGGAGCAGGATACAATGAACATTATTCAAACCAAAACAATAAACAAAAGTCAATAGAATAGATTATTTAATTTTTGAGAGAATCCGCTGTTATTTGCGTCGATTTTCCGATATAGATAAATTGTGATTCCGTCGTAATTAAAAAAATATATATTTACAATGGACTGTATACCGCGTCGTTAGGTATATGGGAGGACTGTATACCGCGTCGTTAGGTATATGGGAGGACTGTATACCGCGTCGTTAGGTATATGGGAGGACTGTATACCGCGTCGTTAGGTATATGGGAGGACTGTATACCGCGTCGTTAGGTATATGGGAGGACTGTATACCGCGTCGTTAGGTATATGGGATTCGTTCATAAAAATACCTAACAATAAGTTCATCAAATAAGTCTGTTACTATTGAGTTTAAGTAAGATTGTCACGAAATCCTCTTACATAACTATTCAACATCATTTACAATACCGTACTTGATGACTTTAAGTATTTCATGATTACATAAATTCGTTATCGTTATTGATAATTAGGTTTATGTTAAATTTAGCAGTTTTACATCAATTTAAAACTATTACTGTATTATTAGGCCATTTGTATCAAATAAAAGATAATTTGTAGACATTGGCCATAATCAAACCCCCCCCCCCCCCCCCCCTTATGCCCATAGAATACTAACGTTACTAATCAACTAGAGTAAAAATTACGTTAGAACTCTAGTCAATAACTAGGCCTACAGCAGTACAGTAAAACTCTTTAAATAAATACAATATTATTAGCAATTCCGTCTAAAATATCTATTTACTTATGTAATTCTGTAATTACTTATAAACACGGGCACACTCTATCAAGCAATTATAGGCAGCTATTTGTATAACTTACACTACTTCATGTTTTCAGTAAGCAACCTACTCACTAATAGCACAAACATCACCTAAATGAGATCACATTCATATGTATTGTGAAGAAAAGTAATCCTGAGTGAATCCATCATCTCCCTCTACCTTAGAGAACACCCTGAAGAGATAATTATGACCTTGATTGTTGTCCCAAAACACTTGAGTACCGCCAGCTATGTAGCACAGTGCAGCTTCAATAGAAGTACCAACAACAAGGTGACTTGGTAAATGAATACAAAAGGAGAACCGATCCGTAAATTGGTCGCAGGATCCCTTGATATATGTAGCTTCCGCATCTTTATGTGTTTTCCAATTATCTGCGGTATACCTCAACTTGACGACTTTATCGAAGGATAGGTTTCTCACTCTTACGGTGCCAAGTATCGACATACTGGATATTACAGAGGTTTCAAGGCAAATCTGGTCTTGATTGAGTCTCGTAATAAAGTTCGATTGCCTGCAAGGCTGGGTGAAGCATGGATGGATAAACTTGGATCGTATTTCCTCACTAACGGCTTCATCTCCATTACCAATCAGGGTTAAATCCTCGGAGGAATGGTCGCGACTCCCAGAATCCTCCAGGTACTGTCGAACCAACTCGAGATCCATCCCCAACGTGTCGGCAAAGCGCACCGATTTACTACCCGAAGTTGGGGTAGATGGAGGGGTCGACCGCATTGAGCTTTTCCTAGAGGCCGGATTGCTATCCGTATCGACACAGCTACTGCTGGCACCGTCATCCGAAAGCGATGAGCGAGGGAAATGCCAATTCTGGGATGCCGGATTATCTAAACCATCGTGGGGATTAAGATGCGCAAATGCAAGCCCTTCATTCCCCACCTCAATCGTTGAATTGATATCGGTTTGGTAATTCATTTTGACGGGATATTTGTACAAATTAGAAGTTTTGGAAAGATTCCGCGGAAGACAGAATTTTAAATTAACATTGTTCGAACATGGCAGAGGATCGTAATCATATGAAGACATTACCGGCAGACCGGTACACATTAAGACATTATCTCACTCTATCCAGCTATCAGTTGATTAATAACAGGTAGGCATATTATGCCTGTATGCTGATATGAAAGATACCCACCCAAACCTGCAAACAGTAGGCCTATACAGTGTATAACTACAGAACTACAGAACTAGACTACAATCTGAGTCTGACTGTAATACCTGTACTGCGGTAAGCCTATCCAGCTATCAGCCTATCATTATTCTTTCTGTTTTGATATCAATTCAATCATTTTCTATCTTCCACTTCACTGTTTTGTTGAAATTGGAATGTTTAATTCAACATAAACTCTTTAAAATTGAAATATATTGGATAGGGAAAAAAACTGAAACAGCAAAACACATCTTCATTCATTCATCTATTTATAATTATCATAAACCATTTCCATTTTAGATCAATGTAGCAATAATTTAAAATTTTTTGTTTAACTTTTTTATCTGATCTTATTGTGTGACTATTGTAATTATAATTATGTTAAGAATCTTATTTTACAAGAAACTCAGTAGGCCCTACACACATACTACTGTAAGAAACTGTGTGCAAAGTGAAAGTCAATATATAAATAATATCGCCTATTATAATGTAGTTTGCAGTAACATTTATCAACATCAACATCAAGGTTATTTCGTGTTCCATGAGTGGCCATTAAAGTATTACCGTCCTCAATAAAGGCGATTTTTTCCACCCCCCCCCCCCCCCCCTGACCATGAGAGTCACCAGTCGTCCTCTGGGCAGTATCCATGAGGGTACTTAGCTTGGGACAGTTAATAAAATTGCAACGGCTCACACCCAGTCCAAACCCCCACCCAGATGTCGCAGTGACCAAATGGATATACAGTAGCACTTGAACTGCTTCGCAATAGTGTTTGGCGCGCAGATTAAATCTGACTAAACTAAAGGCTGTACAGTGTGTAGGTCTACAGCAAGACACTTTAGATATTTGGGTTTACGCAAATCCAGGCCAGCGGTGCATCTATTGGAATCCTGGGGCAGTAAAGAGTGGGTTGGATAGCTACAGTATGGAGTTGAGTTGGTGTGGTTGGTGGGGAGTTGGTGTGGCCCCCTAGTTCTTTATAGGTAACTGCCAACAGAGAAGATCCTTCGTGTTGACTCCGGTGTTTCGTTTTTCACACGTTCACCGATAACCGTACTTTTAATTTTACCGACCTTTTTACATACCCCCCCCCCCCCCCCCCATCAGTGTTTTTGGTTACACCTTGGACAAAATAACGAATAACATAAAAGTAAGGAATATATGGGTAAAAGTTTATATTTGATACATTTATAGAATATATTCAGGCCTATCAATCGTTACTTTATGTTCGCGCTTTCAGACCTTTGGCAGTTTAACCCGCCAAATTAGGATGTCTTCTAGATAATAAATCGCTTTAGCCTCTAACAAGTATTTGATTCACTACACTAGTTGAAACCAATCTGTGCGCGATCATTCACCCGTTGGATATACCCGGGAGATTGATTTCGACAGCTTAATCTTATTGCTATGTAAGCCTAATGTATTATTCGACTGACAGTATTATATAATCTCTGACAATATTATTCACCTTCAGGGAATATTAACAGTTCCTTTAGGACGTGGCGCTCTATCTATATAAACAGAGTTATGACTTAAACTACTCACAACGATATGGCTTAGTTACAATTCACATATATGGCGCATTCTTTAGGAAATGCTTCGTTATCAGTCTCACTCATACACAATGCTGCACAATACTGCACACTGATCTGCCGATCTTCACTGATTTTAGTCACATATAAAAGGAACACGGACTGACTCATGTAGGGTCTATCAAATAACATTAGATTCACTTCAAACCACTCAACATAGGTCGCAATCATTTATCTGTAACCTTTCTCTCTTACCTTCGGTATATCAAGAATATTGGGTTTTCGGGGTTATTTGTCGTTATTCCAAATATAATAATTCATCAACCATATTATGAAGAACTGACAGTAAATAGCAGTATAACAATATAAAGTATGCACAGTGTTACACAGTATGCAGTGTATGCAGTACTGCAGTATGCAGATAACGGATATATGTCCTTATAATTAAGCCTACTAGTGTAAGGCTAAAGCATAAAAGCACAAAATACTCTAAAGCCGTTCTTCCTGGCTTAGAATCACCAACAACACTGATAAGAATAACTATAAGAATACCAGCTACCCTTATTCCACGAAGCTCCCGTTCAACACAGAGAAAGAGCAGTGAGATAGGAAAATTCAGTTCAGTAGCTCTGTGATAGGTCAAAATCAAAGCTAACTCAAATTCTATTGGCAGATACAGAAAGTTGCAACGTGGCAATATCAGCCGTTAGCCGTCGTCATGGTAGCGACACTGTTTTCAAGAGTATCGAGCCTTTTACGTCACGAAATTACAGATTATGTCCTCTAAAGTACAAATACAGAAGAAATGGCTTTTATGTCCTCCAAAACACCAGTACAGCAAGGACACGGCCTTTTTATGCCTGGTAAACCAACCACAGAGTACTTTACGGGGATAATAACCGGCTAATTACGCAAAAGCTTTTACACCGCTCCCAGAAAATGGGATTTAAGTCTATAAAATATAACAAATCACAGTTTCTAAAATATAAAGATACTCTAAACAGTTAGTCTTTCTTACGCAGACGGCGTTTACGCAGTTTTTTGAGGCTAGCAAGAGTCCTTTTCTCTTTGGGGCGAGCCACTTTACTAGGAGGGCTATAAATCCTGGGTGAAGGGTGCAATATGATTGCATCAGAAGGTGTAGGATTATGGTCGGGGTATCCGCCGTTTCGATATGCTTCTCCTCGAGCTGATTTTCCTCCGCTCGTAGCTGGATACGTTCATCCAAAAACTCTCGCAGAGAATAGGATCGTCCAAGTTCGATAACTTCTTAGAGATTCTGGATTTCCCAATCGAATTGAGATAAGGCCAATTCGTTTATCGATTGGACTTACTGTTATAACTTACGTTTATCTGAACAAACGCAGGTTTCTTTTTTGATCTTTATAGAATAGCGTTTAACTCGTTTCGTACAACGCTCTCCGTCACCTTGATGAGGGGTTGTATCGCGTTAAACGGGGACGACCATACGGTTGGATAGTGATATTAGGTGTCCGCGTCACAATCCGGCTAGGTAAGATGGGCGGCTAGCTAGAAATCACTGTCGGAGTGTTACCGATTAATTGTTAGGGTAGCACTAGATCTTTGAACAGTGAATACAGTCCGCGAGGATCCGCGACACCACCAGGATCGCAGGTCTGAGGTCCAACTAAGGAATGAGGAGGTTTGACCGAGTATTCCGGGACTCTGATCGTAGGTTTACTCCAGGATCGTTCGAGCCGAGTGAGCATAGGTGATACGTCAAACAAGTTTCGCTCGAAACTCCAGTAAATATAACGAGCACAACTGTGTTTAACACAACGTTTCCATGAATGTTTATGTCTTTCCGTTTTTTGGCTGGGTCTAGGGCATTTATCGTAATAATACCAAAGACGCAAGTCTTGAAGGAGAAACGCGGGTGATATTTATTTGTTGTTACAATGCTTCTATCAAGAATTCCAAATATATGTTGGAGTTACCGCGTTTATTTGTTTCTTTAATGTCTTTTCTTTCGAGTCGATTTCGAATAGGATTTTCGCATTAGAATTTTGGTTTATCGTTTAGACTCCTTTGGGTAGGATATGTTCGACATAGTCCGTATCGTGTAAATCGATAGAATGACCAGTAGTTAAGAAGCCCATATACGTACCATTACGCTGCGTATATCGAGCAGCGAATTTTCTATAGTCCAACTCTCGCGAGAGCTGCACTTGGGACATTGTCGGTTCGATATAACGACCATCGTCCTCCGCAGCAGTTGGACTAACGTCGCCGCGTATTAAGCTATCAACAAACGCTTGTAAAAGTAGAGTATATCGCTCCCCGATACCAAGACCATCTTCTATCAACCCCGTCATATCTGCTATATATGAGTTTATCCATATTATAAGGAGTTTATATTTAGGCTAGCGAGCGTCGCTGCCTACCCCAATTAGCCCCCGGACAGTGCGAGATCCTCAGCGCCGATGTGTCGTCGCCGCTGTACTTTCGCCAACGACGTAGCCGCACAACGACAACGACAACTGGCACAAGTCACTCGACTGTCCGTCCCAAAGGCTTAGATACACCTCAGGTTCTTACTGGAGAGTTAGGGTTACTTTCACAATTGCGACTGTAAACACACCTTAGTAGTAACATTCGCCTATAAACTCACAAATACCACACACACAACTTGTCACAAATTACACACACTCGGGCCATTTGTCCGTTAGTCAATGCCTTCCAGAATGTCACTGTATTATTATGTATCCTTGGATACTAGCAGTGCACTGTTTATTCCCTATGCTATTCAATGGGACAAGCTTTCTATTGTTCTTTTAACTCAATTCTAATTCTAGCGTGGTTGTTGCTATGGTGACATTATGTAAAGCTAGCAGTAGAATTAGGGTAATTCCAATGCATACAGATCTGGGATGTTATTTAATAGTAATTCTTTAATGGTCAATGTCCTGTTTTATACATGGCTTTATGAATTTTATCGGCTATTGACTATGTTTGGGAGACTTTCGCACACTCATACGCATAATAAGATAAATCTCCGCTCCCTTGATCTATTAATTAATGGAATTTTGGGAATGTTATAAATTGCGTAAAAATGGCAATTTATTAAATTCATTAAAAGGCATGAATTTAAATTTATTCCCT
The DNA here is from genome assembly GCA_032718475.1 of Nemertoderma westbladi. Taxonomy (NCBI): domain Eukaryota; kingdom Metazoa; phylum Xenacoelomorpha; order Nemertodermatida; family Nemertodermatidae; genus Nemertoderma; species Nemertoderma westbladi. The sequence goes on along the minus strand of JAUCBJ010008495.1, from coordinate 39,158 downwards.
GAAATTTTATTATTTGATAATTAAATTGACATATTTTGATTCTAGAACATGTCTGGGGACACAAGATCCTTAATTCTATGAAAATTGTCCTTTTAAGAATATCGGTAAATGCTACGATATCTTAATTGACTAGAATTGTTGAAGGATCTGAATTTTACAGATTTTGATTTATTAGATTTGCAAATATTAAATAATTAATATTTGAGATGGGCACCAATTTATTCCAGAACTTGTCTGGGGACGTTAACCACTGATTCTAAAATTTGTCTTTCAAGTATATCGGTGGGTGCCGCGATATCTTAATCGACTAGAATTACAGATGGTCAAAGGGTTTAACAGATTTATTTTGCGTTATACGCTACTGTTAAAGGGACATCACGCTACTATATGTATTATTTAATATACGGTATGAGAGCAATATCGCACGAAGCAATGTCAGTGTGAAGAGGCAAGTCGTTTCCAAGGTCTACCCAGAGCTTGGTTTAGCCGAGACACGAGGATCTGAACTTTGCATTCCTAATACTCTGCCTACCAATAATACTTAAATATAGTAGTGGCTTTATTGTACTTTAATAAGTACGGACATTTCATCTTACTGTAGTCACGTATTTATAATATGATACGGACAGTAAGGAAAGAGGAAAAGAATTATTTCTTGCCGTCGCATTAAATATAATATATACGTAATTAAGTAATAAACGCGAATATATATTGCACTAATCTACTAAATAATCGCTAAAATAACATTCTACTGAATAAAATTAAAGAAAACGATTATAATAAAATTACATAGTAATACATACAGAAATATAAAAATAATAAAATAATATAAAATAATAGAGTCACACACCCACTCCATATGTTGTTACGTTATGGAGTCCCTAGATGTTTGAAGGATTAGGGAGGTGGTCGTGGGAAGAGAATCTTGCCTTCCACAGTTTCCGGAGAGTCCTCCATTCCCTTCCGGTAAACACAAACGACCGACTGGGTGATTGAGTCGCTGCATCCCGAATACAATTCCAGGTTTCCTCTTCGTCCTGGAATAGTGACGATAGAAACATCGCTCTAAGTACACGACGGCCTTACAAAGCCGATTCCAGGAGCTATAGTGGTCCGTCGCTCCCTGCAGGAGAGGTGAGAGTCCCTGCGAGACGTCTGATGTTCCAGAGCTCCAATCGCTCTCTCTGATCTTCATGAAGGATCCACTCGCGGTGGGGAGGTCCAGATCCACGGCGTCGTCCCTGGCAATATGTAATACCGACAGATCTATCCCGGGTTCAAATAACTCCGCTCCACCCGTCCGGGTTTTAGGTTTAACTTTCTCCGCTCCCTTGGCTGGTCTAATCTCAGTCGGAGTAAGATGGGGAGGCCATTCATCCTCCTTACTCAGGAAGTCGGGTTCACCTAACCGGTCTGTAGTATCTGTCAGTTCTTGAGGAGTTGCTCCTCTGGAAGCGATGTCAGTTGGATTAAACTTCTTGGGGCAATATCTCCATTGATCTACATTGGAGCTAATATCGTCATTATCTGAGGAGTATGGTGTTCCCTCAGTTGGGTCGTCTCCCTCACTAGTATCATCTTCCCATTCACTCACCTGGCAGACGCGATCTTGAAGCAGTCTTTCTCCGAGCGTTCTACGGGAAGGTCCAGTAAGGTACCAACCTACTCTAGTTCTTACCGCATAGGTCTGAAGTGGTTGCGGTTGAGTAGGTCGTTTCTCTAATGTCTCCAGCGCCTCATGCGCGTTTTGACCGATTAATATTTGTACTCCAGGATAATCGGTGTCGAATCTAGGGATGTTAAGTTGTTGGGCATGATCATCTTCGTCCCAATTATAAGGTTCCACTTGGGTGGTAGCGAAGTTCTTTATTGCCACCATTTTTACTGACCTTATACTGTATTCTCCTAGTTTATCCTGTGGAGTGGACAACTCACCTATATAATAGTCGGCAGCCACAGCAGAATTCCAAACCTGCATGATCCCTGACATGTTTAGCTTGGTTCGGAACTTGGGTTGTCCAGCAAAGATGACTTCGGCTAGTTCTTTATCGATGAATGTTCCTGTGCTGCCGGAGTCCAGGAGGGCGTTCACTATATAGCTCTTCTGAGGTCCGTGGACCCGTAACTGGACCACAGGAAACTCTCGGATTCCTATATTGGAAGTTGGCGCTTTCCAAGATGGTTGTTGATCGGAAGTAGTTAAGGTAAGGTCGCTGTCTGTGTCTTTCTCATGTACGAGTGCTCGATACACTGCGGTGGTGTTTATTAGGTAACAGGATTCGTTTTGGTCGGAGAACTCGTCCGTATAGAATCCTTCCATCTCAGATTGATCAGTGTCGTTCACATCACTGAATTGGACATGTAGTTCGGACTCACTTACCTGACTCGGGCTGTTTCGTTCGAATTCCGTGTGCAACAAGATATGATGTTTTGCGCCGCACTTTGCACACCTTGCGTCGGAGTAACAGGTTCGCCGTTGGTGTCCTCGTCTGAGGCAATTATAACACAACCGCTTATCCCACATGACTTCACGTCTATCCTTTAGTGATTTCCTCAGGAATTTATCACACGCATTTAAACGGTGGGGCCCGTCGCACAGCACACATTTCGGCTTGATGTTACTTACTTTAACCTGTGCTATGTGGTGCACACTTGTTCTTTCCTCGGGCTTTCTCACCTGAATTCTTTTAGGAGACGTAGGAAGGGTTTTTTGTACCGGTTCCCTTCTGTCATTGGGTCGAGACTCGGATTTACTTACCTGATCTTTAGGCATTTTATTGACATAATAAGATCTGTCAGTGTCTTTCCCGCTGTCCTCTCCTTGAGAAGTTTGGCTTTCACCGTCGTCGGTATAACATACTGGTGTTACCCTTCTCCTAGAAACGGGTTTCTCACTTACCTTGTTTTCCAATGTCTTCTCTCTGGACTGCCTTAGGAGCTGTAATTTCACTTCTCTATCTAAGAATGACATGAGATCAGTCATGGTAGGGTCTCGTCGTTGTTGTTCCATCATATATAACACCTTCTTGTCCCAGCGTGTACCTACTCCACCCTTGGGCAAAGTAGATGCTAAGGCTCCTACAACCATAGAATTCTGGTATTCATGAGACTTACCTAACCAATCTAGTTGTCTACAGATCTCCTGAATCTCATCGGAAAACTCTATAATCCCGCTGCTAAGAAACTTTCGGGGCGCCATTAATTTCGCATATAAATACCTAGCTATGTTAGTCCTATTACCATACCTGATGTTTAGTGTATCCCAAACTTGTCTTAATCCATCTGGATGTCCAATAAATTTTAACGCCATTGACTTGGGAGATCCTTCCAAGCACTCGATGAAGAATCTAAGTTTCTCTCCATTAGATAGCACAGAGTTCTGTATGTTATCTTTGTAATATTCATTAAAAGGTAACCATTTCATCTCATCTCCATTGAATTTGACTATCTCTCCCACCTTCACCGCTTGCCGGGCTTCGGTTCTAGCCATTTGACGCGTAAAACTTTCTTGGGCCATCGTGTTATTTAATATCGAGTTATCGGTATATAAATTTCTCGGATTATGATCAGTTCTATAGGGAATGTCATTATCAACAGGTCTATAATTACCCTTAATAGGGTTCACTATAGGAGTTTCTACTTCGCTAGCAGTATATATGCGTGTAGGCTCCACACCTTGCGCATGAGATACTTCAGACCTAACAGGTTGACACATTGTTACAGAGGGTGGTGGTATACCCCTTTGAGTATTTACTAATTTATCGCGTTCGAGCGCGATACTTTGCTGCACTTCTTGCAACTCTAGTCTACTTTCCCTTACTGTGCCCTTGAATTGCTGGACAGTCTCCTGCATCTGCCCGAGCAGGATATCCATCCCCCGCCGTCTCTCGTCCACCCATTCGACCGCCGAAGCGGGAGTCGCCAACGTTGTAGCGGGCGGACGAGGGACAACGGGCGACAAATTATGAATATTTCGCTCGGGGTCCAGGACCTGAACTGTCTCCTGGGCAGTTCTGCGGGGCACAGGTAGCTTAGTGCTATGCAGAGGGAATTTAGAGGTAGTTTCAGGGAGCACAGGTGTGTCTATCACAGAAGGGGTGATTTCAAGAACAGGCCTAATTATTTCAGGCTCATCTACTATCGTAGGGAGTCTTTCTATTTTAATTATTTGGTCTGTGGGCTCTGTACTACCTAAGTTGGTGTTATTTAGTTGCCTTCTAACAGCTGGAGGCAAATCAGGCAATTTCTGACTGTGGAATGTTCTTTTACGTCTACTTAGACGAGATCTATTTCCCTTGCCTTCCGTATCGGTGGTATCGCCTTCCTCAGATGATGTATATCCCTGTCTTTTGGGAGTAGATCGATTCATCATCTGCATATTACTAGCTGTTAACTGTTTATTTATGCAGTCTTGATTCTCCTGAATGTTTTCCAATTCTAATTGGGTGGTTTCTTCAGTCGCTCTCCGTTCGGCTTCTGCCACTGCCTCTGCGGCCTTTCTCTCAGCCTCGGCCGCCTTTGCTTCTGCCGCTGCCGCTGCCGCTGCCGCTGCTGCTTTTGCCTCTGCCACTGCCGCTGCCGCTGCCACTTTTGCCTCTGCCGCTGCCGCTGCCGCTTTTGCCTCTGCTGCTGCCTCTGCCGCTGCCGCTTTTCTTTCTGCTTCTGCAGCTACCACTGCTGCTTTCTTTCTGTCTTCTATACGTTTTTTCTTTACTTGTTCTTCTTGGGCTCGTGTGATGCGGAGTTGTTCATCAAATTCAGCCTGGTTCGCAGCCCTCATTTCCACATCGATGGCATCCAACACAAGCTTGGTTCCTTCACTATTAGGGCTAAGTCCCTCTAACCTTCTCCTCAACTCGTCATCACCTAAAAAACGTTGATAGTCTGACAGATAGATGTCAATGGCATCCCTCTTATGCGGTTTCTCTGCCGTCGCTTCACTTTCCACTTGGGAAAAAGTAGCGTCTGTTGATTCTCCATGGGTTGATCGCTCCTCCAGCTGAGCTTTCCACTGAGCTGTTCCTTGAACCTGGAGATTCACCCTTTGAAACCAAGTCTTTACGGCGACTTGCAACGACGTGTCTTGTCTTCGTTTAGAAGCCTCCTCAAAGGCCGATAAGATTAGCCTGATTCGCAGAATTCTTTCTCTAACTTGATAAAGCAGCAATCCCTGCTCTTGAGGTCCTTGAGGTTGATGAAACAGTTGTTCTTTTAATCGCTCTATAGAGCTGAAGAATCCCTGTGCGTATCCGGCTGCGGACCTCTTCCACACAGCTGGATCGATGGTTTCCTTGGCTACTCCCATCCGGTGTATGTCTTCCCAGGCAGCTTCTGATAAATCAAACGGGAGTCCGGGTCCGGGGAAGTTCCATTGCGACTCAACCATGGACTTCAGTTCTTCCCTTGTGTATCCAGCATAACTATCTCTAGTTGAACGCTGGCTTCTCGCCCAATCGATCTGGTGTTCTTCCACAGCGATCAATAACCTAGTGAGTACGGCTGCAGGAAGGATGAGAAGGGGATCCGAATAAACCTCATCCGTCATCCTTGCTCCGCGTTCGGGTGTCAGTTCTACCGTATCTTCACTACTGGAGCTATTGGGCCGTTGAGAAGTAAGTTCTTGGCTCGCGGGTTGTTGCTGTTCCGCTGCTTCTTGGTCCCGTTTGACCTGAGCTCGAGTGCCTATGATAGACCTACGATGTTGAACCAGCCTAGGTTCTTTTATTACTACTGGAGGGATGACTTTCCTCACAGTGGGAGGTGAACTGAACTTACGACTAGATGGTTCTACGCCTCTATCTGAGTCGCAGATAGTTACATCTAATAAACTGTCTGACAGGTTCTGCTTAGTATCAGACATGTTTATGTGTACCGTTGAATGTCTACTGCTGTATTACAGTCTGAGCAAGTCTAGTAACTCAGTATTAACTGCTAGCCTAGTAATTAATTACCGGTACTACTACTCAGTGTAGCGTGATATATAATATATTAGAATACCGGTATGCTTATAGTATATATAACTATTATTACAGACTAGGTTTATCACAGAATACCGGTATAATTTTAGCACAAATATATAAATATATAATAGGCCTATCGGGAATACCGGTATACAGCTTACAGTTTGTAGTATATATAATTCTGGACTAGAATTAATTACAAGTACCGGTATAATTTCAGCCTAAATTTATTGAAATAAAGATAATAGGCCTATCGTAAGTACCGGTATATCAATTATTTTAAATAATTGAATTTCTGAATTTTAGGGTTACTTGGTTACTTTACTTACTTTATTACCGCTATTTGAGCAGTAGACCAACTGATATGGAGACCTAATGGTTGTATGGTAGGCCTACTATTTATAAATCGTTAGATTTGATTTATAATATATATATACCCGTTTTAATGGGTTTTGTCAATGTTTGAAATAAATGTTATTATTTCTGGGGAGTAATCACTACACAAAGCGGTGCGCTTTCAGTGAAGTGTTACTTATAGGACACTAAAACAAATAATTCTAATTTACCTAAGTTACTTAATACTACAAATTACGTACAATTCGGGTGAGATTACAATCTCTAAATAAACACAAAAATTTACAAAAAACACAAAATATTAATTTTTAGGGTAATTTTACAAGAAGTCTACAAACCAGCCTAACAAAGGGTTAGAAATCTGGTTATTACAACGGACAGGGTACTACGGTATTTGAAATAATAAGTAGTAGTAAATACACTGCGTTGTCCAGATAGGAAAATACCACCGCCTGACGACCTATAGCCGTATCGCTATAGGTACTACGTTATGTATCACGGAGTGTTCCTACCTAGAAGTTAATAGAGCTAATCGAACGTGCCTATTAACCACTTTACACCACAAATATAATGCCTACTAATTACTTTCGGAAAGCACTGTACACTAAACCCTAAATTAGGTACGAGTACTTGTATAACATATAATCTGTAGTTAAATATACTTGAACAGCTAAAAGAACCACGGCATCTGCTGGAGTGACCGATGCACAAAATCACCAGTCTTTACCTACGCCAAGCAGCCCGTGTAGTACCGGGGTTAATTTAACTATAGCGGTATGTATAACAAACACAATTATTGTAGGAACAAACTTGGGGAATGAATGTTGCGGATAATCGCATAAACTCTGAATAATAAATATTACGCTACGCGTACAAACTACTCAAACAAAATGCAGACCGAACACTGACAGACTACTATCAAGCCTAAACAAACTACGGTATATGCAGACTCCGAAATAATTAGGTAGTATGCGTTCTAACCCAGTAGTACGACTTACTCTTTAATTGGGGGTTTACCTTACAGCATTCGCTGCCCCTACTTCCTAACCGTTCTTTATCGGACAAGTGATCTACACACGCAGCAATCCGTTCAGACCTAATAACAGCCAGACAACTATCCAGCCTACAAATTATCTAAATAAAATTATACGCTACCCGTACAGACTTACACAAACAAAGTACAGACTAAACGATGGCAGACTACTCTCAAGCCTAAATAAACTACAGGACATGCAGACTCCGAAATAATTAGGTAGTATGCGTTCTAACCCAGTAGTACGACTTATTCTTTAATTGGGGGTTTACCTTACAGCATTCGCTGCCCCTACTTCCTAGCCGTTCTTTATCGGACAGGTGATCTACACACACTGCAATCCGTTCAGACTTAACAGCAATCAGACAACAGCTCAGCCTACAAATTGTCTGTACAATCTGATCAGGCTTACACGCCTTCTGTTCAATACTGGCCTACAAACAAATAAAACTTGACAGAAATAAGTAAAAATCTCAATAAAAAACCAGGGCTGCAGTCCCTGATTAATTATTAAGGCCTACCGGTATATAATTATCAAAATCGAATAATACTAATGTACTTATACTGGAAGTACCGGTTAGGACAGTCGGGCCTACGGACCTACAGAAGTACCGGTTCTGGCAGTGGGACCTACGGACCTACGGCAGTACCGGTTCTGGCAGTTGGGCCTACTGACCTACAGATCTACCGTTCAGGTTTACCGGTTGACCGGTACTTTCAACTTTATTGCTTACTGCAATAAAGAAGCTATATCCGTTATTGTTCGCGCTTTCAGACCTTTGGCAGTTTAACCTGCCAAATTAGGATGTCTTCTAGATAATAAATCGCTTTAGCCTCTAACAAGTATTTGATTCACTATACTAGTTGAAACCAATCTGTGCGCGATCATTCACCCGTTGGATATACCCGGGAGATTGATTTCGACAGCTTAATCTTATTGCTATGTAAGCCTAATGTATTATTCGACTGACAGTATTATATAATCTCTGACAATATTATTCACCTTCAGGGAATATTAACAGTTCCTTTAGGACGTGGCGCTCTATCTATATAAACAGAGTTATGACTTAAACTACTCACAACGATATGGCTTAGTTACAATTCACATATATGGCGCATTCTTTAGGAAATGCTTCGTTATCAGTCTCACTCATACACAATGCTGCACAATACTGCACACTGATCTGCCGATCTTCACTGATTTTAGTCACATATAAAAGGAACACGGACTGACTCATGTAGGGTCTATCAAATAACATTAGATTCACTTCAAACCACTCAACATAGGTCGCAATCATTTATCTGTAACCTTTCTCTCTTACCTTCGGTATATCAAGAATATTGGGTTTTCGGGGTTATTTGTCGTTATTCCAAATATAATAATTCATCAACCATATTATGAAGAACTGACAGTAAATAGCAGTATAACAATATAAAGTATGCACAGTGTTACACAGTATGCAGTGTATGCAGTACTGCAGTATGCAGATAACGGATATATGTCCTTATAATTAAGCCTACTAGTGTAAGGCTAAAGCATAAAAGCACAAAATACTCTAAAGCCGTTCTTCCTGGCTTAGAATCACCAACAACACTGATAAGAATAACTATAAGAATACCAGCTACCCTTATTCCACGAAGCTCCCGTTCAACACAGAGAAAGAGCAGTGAGATAGGAAAATTCAGTTCAGTAGCTCTGTGATAGGTCAAAATCAAAGCTAACTCAAATTCTATTGGCAGATACAGAAAGTTGCAACGTGGCAATATCAGCCGTTAGCCGTCGTCATGGTAGCGACACTGTTTTCAAGAGTATCGAGCCTTTTACGTCACGAAATTACAGATTATGTCCTCTAAAGTACAAATACAGAAGAAATGGCTTTTATGTCCTCCAAAACACCAGTACAGCAAGGACACGGCCTTTTTATGCCTGGTAAACCAACCACAGAGTACTTTACGGGGATAATAACCGGCTAATTACGCAAAAGCTTTTACACTTTATGATGACAAACATGATTATGACTACTACATTACATGTAGCATCTGCCCATCCCCTCTCAGATTTACATTTACATCCAAGCCACACATACTGTATGATTAATTTATTATCGGATTTTGCCACCTAATCCACATTCTTATCGAACTAATAAATCCACTCTAATTCCAAATGCATTTTAATTTACAACAACTTACTTACTTACTGTCAGTACTGTAGAGCCACTAATTCTAGGAATTGCCACATGTAGTCACAAATTAAAAACAGAGACAACATATTATTTTTAATTGCTATTTGTGTTTAAATCTTGGCAATGGTTATAATGGAGATAGTCCCACTGTACATGTAGGCCTTCTATTATACTGTATAGTATACAGTATATGCACAGAGGAACACGGCAGTGTGCTATTTGTACAGGGATATTCATAGGAACAACCAACAGTGAATAACTCGCAGTAAAACGCAGGTGATATTCTGGGAATTCTGGGAATTTCAGTTATGACCTATACAATATAAACCCTAGCTTTATTGTACAGTAGGAGGCCTACAGATATACATGTAATACTGAAATATAGGCCTACTATAGTATGAATAATCAGTAAAATATAAGTGTGTATGGCAAATTAAATTGCAATATAATGCGGATTGCTCTCTGCTCTCTGCTCTCTATTTAACATTTGTTATATCTGTAGGAACTGTTAAGAAATAGAGTGGAGTGGTTGTATTGAATTCACATCTGCCATTGTGCTCGCACTCGCATTGGCCAGAGCAGTTTTCGTTTCGGACCAGCCAGGGCGCATCTCTGCATTGCATCCTTACGATGTAGCTAAATGAGTACTGGAGTTTCCTCTGGGGAGTAAAGTTCTGGAGGGTCCGCACTGTAAATATTTACTTTACTTTAGTTTTAAAGTAAGGTTCTCCCTCACTTCGTGGAATAATAATAAAATATTCGACGGCCATAAAGTCCAAAAAGTGGAATACTGTAAACCACAGTAGTAGCCCCCTCACCATCCATCATTATCAAATTTAATCGAAGATTTCAATTACGACTTTCAGTTGTTAATCTTTTAACAATTTTAAAAATTAGAGAAGTCGACCCAATATCCACCACCAACAAAACAAAAAACTAAAATTATCTGCTAATACTAATACTGCTAGCTACAACTGCACTATTTCATTCCATGCAACTCAAGTGCAATCGGATAATATGCCAGCGGCACTAATGCAATGTATATTACGGGATATGGTGTCCTCTAATAGTGATTGTTGTTAACACTTCTAAGTGTAGGCCTACTTTCTCTATCGCTTTCCTTATCAGTTGCGACAGCGACTGGTTGAGGTCGTAGTACATTATTCGCTTCCTTATTCTGTTGCAAAGGTTCATTAATTATTCTGTTATCAATATCGGTTTGTGTAATTTAATCAAGCAACTGTTAATTCCCATGTAATTATTCTAACAGTCGGCATTTTACATTAGCATTTACAGAACAGTGCGTCATCTACAATACTGGCAGCGTGGTAAGTACAGTACAGCTTTATCTAGTGTACATTTGTTCTAATGTTTTATAAAATGATATATAATTGATGTGAACTTGAAAAATTCATCAGTTTAACTACACTGAGGTGAAACCGAAGTAAAGCTTACTGTATATAGACATATAGTTTGTTTCTCATTGCGTTAGGAATTGTACGGTATTTTATTCCAAAATTTTAACATTGTTTAACTCGTTTTTTTTATAGCACATTACTGTATTGTAACTTTTAAATAATATATTTTAACAGTTAATACTAATAACGCTGTACATTTAATTATAACGAAGTAATGGGTTTACAATGAAACGCAACCTGCAACTCGAAAGTGCTTTAAATTGTCGCAGCTACCGCTACCTCAGCACACATGATGATTTTATTACAAATATATTTAAACACCAATAATACAGTGCGTAGCAGATTGTACATTTTGTAAGATAGAAATAATCGCTATACAACACTTAATAAAGGAGAACTTAAAAAATACAAACCCTTCATATATAAAATTTCAGTGCCCCTGAAACCGGAAAGAGCCAAGTTCCCGGAATAAGTGTTAAGTTCCCGGCACAATACATACAGTACTGTACATGCTGTATCTGTGTACACACTAACTAGGTACAATTCTCAGTGTTTTATAGTTCAGCTATCAGCGGCAGTACCTAACCTACTGTATGCCTGTCGGCTTATAGATTCACATTACAGCATTATGCAGTAGAGCACGACGCCTACTGTAGCATTAACCCTACTGTATTACCACTGGGGTGTTTAGACCATTAGCAGCACCAGTGGCGGGAGGTCGATTCGGCCTCCCCGCTGTATTTTTGTAATCATCCAATAAAATTCTACGAAATTTGGGCTGTAGGTGAAAAAATTATCGAAGAACATTTTCAAATCCAAAAAAATGAAAATTTTATAAGGTGGGTATAATAATTTTCATGAAAAATAGAAGTAGTCCCAGGATAAAATATACATTTTTTCGATATTCTAAATATTGATAGTGTGGCATTGTTGGCTAGCATTAGTAGGTTTTTTACTACGCTGAATCGAATGTTATTATATTCCATTTCCGAAAATTGAACTGGATGCTATTTTTCGTGCACCTAAGAAGTAGGCGTGGCACTTCAAATTTTGAAAAATACTGTACGATATTCGGAAAATAAACCAAAGTTGAGATTTCAACGCACATTTAAAGGTTTTCTGGACCGCTGAATCGATTGAAAATATTATCGAAGCCTGAAGACTTAGTGGATCGTCCTTTTTGGAGCACCAAAATTAGTGTGTGGCACTTCAAATATTGAAAAATACGAGATTCGGAAAATAAACCAAAGTTGAGATTTCAACGCACATTTAAAGGTTTTCTGGACCGCTGAATCAATTGAAAGTATTATAGAAGCCTGAAGACTTAGTGGTTCGGCATTTTTGGTGCACCAAAATTAGGGAGTACAGTAGAACTTATTCAAATTTTGAAAAAGTACCACGCCTTAATTGTGGTGTACCAATAATGACATACCACTAAGACTTGATGCTTCAATATTACTTTCAATCGATTCGGCGGTCCAGATAACCTATAAAAATGGGTTGAAATGAAAACCTTGTGGTATTTTCTGAATATCACAATTTTGAAAATTTGAAGTAAGCCTACTTGCCACGCCCTAATTTTGGTGCACCAAAAATGATGTACCACTAAGAATTGAGTCTTCTATATTACTTTCAATCGATTAAGCGGGCCAGATAACCCATTCAAATACGTTGAAATCAAAACTTCGGAGTATTTAACGAATATTGCAATTTTGAAAATTTTAAGTGCCACGCCCTAATTTTAGTGCACCAAAAATGACGTACCACTTCCCTTACACTTATATAGAGTAATAGAGTGCTCCATACGAATCAGAATCAATAAAAAAAGCCCCAGCATAAATAGAATTACTATCTCACAAATGACCTTGTAAAATTTCTGCTGGGGACCAAGTTTTGAGGCACACTGTGCACCCACATCGATTTAACTACTGTATAACTATTTAACAGCTATTTACAAGCTGCTAAGGAAGTAAGTAACCAGAAAGGGGCGTTGGATATTCCTAAATCCGTAATAACTATTTACGTAATTGTGTGTAAAGTAACACTTGTGACACTTGTAACAGTGTGATGATCCGAGTGGCTTTGTTACACGAACGAACGTTAGTGAGTGAGTGAAAATAAAGCCACGAGGATCAGAACACTGTAAAGTACTTCGCAACAAAGTTTTATTCAAAAATTTTAACATTACGAAATGATTGTATGTACTACGAATGTGTATGTACGAAGTGATATATTATAAGTGATAGAAACTGCACAAATTAAATTAGTTGCTGTGTTGTATAAATAAATGTAAAAATGACATAAATTATATTATACTGTAAATATGTTAGCTTGTATTTATTTTGGCGTTTGGAGTCATGTTATAATAATTTAGCTAGGCCCTACTGGTTATTAATAGCTATACCCCGCCTACCGGTACAGTAGGCCTATCTGGCTGTCGGGCAAATTTCCACCTATTGCTAACGTGGTAACCAATGACGGCGTTAAGTAATGTCCACTAAAGGGGACATTACTTAACGGATAACACCAAATACAATACTAAATGTAAAGGCCAATACAATGCTGTAATGTCCTCAAAAGTTGTATAGTGCTAAATAACAACTCGCTGTTAATACTAACAGACTAACGGCGTTGAGTAATATGTTACAATTTTGGAATAAAATACTGAAATATGTACTGATGTACTAGGTAATAATGCTGTAGGTAATAATATAATACAGTAAAGTAATACACTGTAATATAATAATATACTCAGCAATACCGGTACCGAATAGCGCCGCTACCTACGTATTCGATTAATAAAGCCAAGAAATAAATATATACAGTAGGTAGGACTGCTAGGCTACAATCAGACAGTGCTACTGTGTACTGCAGTACCAGAGTACTGACACAGCTGCACTGACAGACTGAGACTGCTGGAGCTGGACTGACATTCTCTAATCAATCAGCTAATTACAGAATTACCGTACTAATTCAAGGTATAGGCTAATAGGCCCATATCCACTGGCATCATGAACGAATATCATTCTCATGAACGATTACCCTTCCCTCCACCTCTCAGCTCCTCTACTGGGGTTCCCTACCCCTCGTACACCTCGTGCCAACCCTCTTTCACAACCCCGCATCCCGACCCCTATGTTCCTACGAGGACAGACGTCTACGCGGGATTCCCCGTATGTAATCCCGCAACCACCTTCCACCAAGTGCCCTACATGCGCTCCTCTTTATTAAACTCATCGCTACCCGTCTACCTACCGACGGTGCCGAGCGAATCCCATTCGACTCCGAATTGTTACGGCGTCCGAACGCCCGTTTCCTCGGGACCATTAGCCGTTATAAACAATCCCTCGTCTACATACCCAGTGAATATGCAGTATGTTTCTAATCAAGAGTGTCGTGCTCCCGGGAATTTCTTATCGAATAGTATCTCAGAAAATACAACCATCGGAAACACATCGAAAAGGAAATACAGTGATTCTAACGATGATTACGACAGTGACGATATCGATGACGATGTTGACGCCGACCAACGAAGCGTCGGAACCAACTCTAATCCGGGTGGCGCGCGCTCCACGGACTGCTTGTCTCCACAACCCCGACATCTGCCGCTCACGCCGCCCTGCGATGTGCCACCAGGACGCCCGCTAACACGCGCCGCAATGATCAATTATCTCAAATCGGACGACCGATTCACCGTGGTCATAATGAACGCGAAAGTCGCGCAGAAATCTTACGGGACCGAGAAACGATTCTTCTGTCCGCCGCCGTGCGTCTACCTGACTGGGGCGGGCTGGGCGCGACGTAGGGCTTCCCTACTCGACAGTGGGGCGCTAGAGGAATGCGCCCCGCTCGTAAACGCCTTCATGGGAATTGGATCGAACGACCAAGAAAGTCAACAACTATTTTTCGATAACGAACTTTATTCATCCGCTAAAACTCTTTACATTTCCGACTCTGATAAAAGGAAATCGTTTAATTTATCTTTGAAACTATTTTACACGCCTGAAATCGATATTGGAACATTTCAGAGTCGCAGAATTAAAGTTATATCGAAACCCTCGAAAAAGAAACAGTCTTTAAAAAACTCTGAGTTATGCATAGCTTCGGGTACCAAGGTGGCCTTGTTCAACCGTCTCCGGTCCCAGACAGTTAGCACTCGCTACCTACACGTGAACCGAAGGGACTTTCAGGCCTCGGCCACCCAATGGGGCTGCTTCCACATACACAAGGTGGACGACGACGAATCGGAACAGGAGGAGTTCAACCCGGTCGACGGATACATCCATTACGGATCCACCGTGAAGCTGGTCTGCTGCACCACCGGGGTCGCACTGCCGCGCACCGTGATCCGAAAGGTCGATAAATCCTCGGCTTCCGTCGACGCGGACGACCCCGTCTCCCAGCTCCACAAGGTCGCATTCTACATGAAAGACACCGACGAGATGTATTTATGTTTGTCCCAAGAGAAAATCGTCCAATACCATTGTGCTGAACGCGCCGAAGGTTCGCGCGATTGCCTCACGGACGGCGCGCTGTGGTCCATCATCAGCGTCGACACTATCGAGTACTCCTTCCAAGAAGCGATGGGTCCCACCCAGCGGGTGTTAACACCCATCCCAGTGGTTCACTCGATCAGCGCCAACGGCGGCGGGGAAGCCGCCATGCTGGAGATCGTTGGGGAATCCTTCAACCCCTACCTCAAGGTTTGGTTCGCCGAAGTCGAGGCCGACACCATGTATCGTTGCTCCGACAATCTAGTCTGCGTCGTACCCGATATCACGCAGTTCGGGGACCGCGATCTGATAGACCCGCTCAAACCATTCAATGTGCCGCTCGCTTTGGTTCGGTGTGACGGAGTCATTTATTCCACCAACATGGAGTTCACTTACACACCGGAACCAAAGATTAAGGGCTTTTAAGGGTATCCCAGGGGGTCGTTTCTAAATGAGTGTAGTTGTGCATGCTGAGTTATATTCTGCGTCATTGCTGATAGTAAGTAATGGTCATGGTGTGGTGTATTATTTGTCTGGCTGTATGTTCAATTATTGAGTTTTTAAATCATCGATTATCATGTTACGTAATGAACTTTATAAAAATTTAAATCCGGAAATGAAAGCTTTAATTTAAAAATTTTGGTATTTGGCGTAAACGTTCCAACTCGCATCATCGTGCAGTAGTTATGTGGGCACCGTATCGGCGCTTTATACCCAAGGTATTCGTAATTTAATATCGGGGACATTGAATATTCAATAGTTCGGTACTGGTACCGTAGTACCTACTCAGTAGATACCATTTACAGGTACTGCGACATTAGGTACCGGCTACTCTACAGGTATTACATTATCGGCACTACAAGTAACAGTGGCAGCCCAGTTCCGGCTCTGCGCCATCTGAGTGGCAGAAAGTAAAACGGCTTCATGTAAACTGTCGTGTAATAGCTTTAAATAATATAGTGGCACGTTACATTCTACACGGTAGGGCTACTTAATCAATTAGAATAATTGGCGAAAAACGTGTAAATTTATTAAAACTGCTTTCCCAAAATAAATGATATATTTATTTACTATTTTTCTATGATTATAATTACGTCCACTCTTTTTCCCACATTGACATCTCTTGTCACAATCGTAAAGTATAAAATAATTATTAAGTTTAGTTCTACCGATGGTCCAATATAATGTTATTTGCGTGACTCTCACACTATGGGGCATCATGTTTTGTTTATACTGTGTCTTGGCAAGGTAATTGTGTAATATTAACAGCTTGTCGTAGCCCATTTACTTACAATTTCCTAAATTCTGTGGGAAGTTTAATCAGCTATCGTAGTGACCGTCGTGCATTTCTAAATTACACCAAATCTTAATTTAAAAAAATTGCCTACATTTAGTTAGAATTGCATATAGACGTTAAACATATATATGCATTATACTGACGTAACTTGATTTAGAACAATGCGGATTATAATTAGGAAGGAGTTGTGTTCGTTGCAGGGCTGACTAGCTAAACTACATCCGTAAAACTCTAAAGCAAGGTTTCTTATTGATTAGATTGAAATTTATATTTTTTTAATCCTATTTTATCTATCTATGTCATCAATAATTGTATTAATAATGTCATCAATATTATGTTGCAAGTATATCTATAAGATGCAAAACAGATGTGTTATTTTATTTAATTTACGAATTTTTTAAGGAATTATTGATGTGGTTGATGTATTTTATAATTCTTCATACATACAGTTTATTATTGTAATTCCATTGTGTACAATTGGTTCTAGGGGTTCACGGGATAAACGATGTGTTATTATTTTAAAGATACAAATTGACGGGAAGAGGAATTACAGTAATGCATCATATTTTATTACTTTTTAATAAATAAACCTAATATAAATTACTGAAAAATTTTTAATTAATAATTAAGTATATATAATCATTTAAATAATCATCAACAAATTGGTATTCATTAAACACGTAATCATTTTGAATGTGTATTGTAATAATTAGGGCAATATATCACTAAATAATAACTTCTTATCACGTTTAGTTTAGTCTCGGTTACATATCTGCTATAATTTGTCAATTCAGTATATTTTAACGTAATTATAAATAATGGGAAAATATACTATTGAAAACGTTGAGAAATATAAATTAATTTATTGTTTTTCTCAGATAGTGGCGACAATTGACTGCAAGTGAAAGTTGTGATTTTCAGCGCAAATTTACCGCAAGGGAAATAAAGTCTCATTTATTGTTTTGGTTAGAAAACACCGCCAGTGTACTGCTACTACGATCGGCATGCTGCATTGCAGCTGCGTTTATATATATTACATAATATAAAATTAAGAATGCTGTGCCGGCTTGTCGACAAAATTGAGCCGCCACAACTCCCTATCACCCATGACATTTGCTAGATCATCCGCATCTTCAAGGCCAATGTCCTTTAAGATGCAGCTCAAGAAAGTCATGGGCTGTCTACCATGCTTATTCTCTCCATGAGGCCGACAAAGAACAAGATTATGCACTGGCTGATCCTCACGACGAGAGCAATGTCCTGCAAAGCGGAGGCGGCTCCGTTTAGGTTGTGCCACTGTAAACTGTCCGCTCTTTAAAGACACCCCAGATCTGTCTGTCCTCACTGTTTGTTGCACTGTCAGATTGTCTGAATGTGCAGCTCTGCAGTTGATGTCGTATAACCGCTAATTTCTGCGCTAGGCTACATACTGTACAGTATATTGCTTCATACTGTTCTGTGGTTGGCTGAATTACAATTTATTTCATGGCTACCATCCCAGGTTCGTTCTATAGTCTTATGGCTATTCTCTGTAGCTTTGGCCCTCATTAGTTCCTGTGTGCGTTAGGCCCTACAGTATGGTACCTCACCTGCTACTATACTATCAGGCAGTCAGGTTACAGCTGTACCGTACTGTGTAAACAAAATGTATGGAAAATAGTATGTGTCAGGTCTTTACGAATCTGATCTGCCAATTGGGGTGATCTGACCTGCGTATCTGACTGTCTGTACCAATATTCAAATTCAAAAGTTTCCACCAAAAAGTTAATCGTACAGACAGACACAGGCGAGACAGGGTCAGTCAGTCCGACAGCTGGCTGGCTTCCCGTGTCACAGAACATGGAGAAACACACAAATGCTTATCAATCATTTATCAAATGCTTAGAAATAAACATAAAAACGTGCCTGGCGTTTATATGTATGTTTGATATATGTTGCTGATGTGTTATTTTTAAAATTTTGTATATTTTCCACGTTTACTTAGTAGATTTTGCAAGCAACCCTTAAATAGTTTATATTTAACTGTGGTGCCACACATCTAATTTGATTGGCTAAAATGTTTAATAGAGATCTGTGCTTTGTCAGTGTAAGCATATACTGTAATTTAGGAAATTTTGTATGTTTTGTAAACTATTTGTATATTTTTCTGTGGTTCCAAACAGCCAACGATTTGATTGGATTAAATTAGTAAACACGACTGGGACGAGTCATAAAGTTAAGTAACTTCTTGGGAGAACTAGGACAATTGCCCCCGGACAATTGCCCCTAAGACAATTGCCCCACGGACAATTGCCTCCTGCAAAATTGCCCCTCGATGACAATTGCCACCCGAGGACAGTTGCCCCCCGGACTATTGCCCCCCGGAAATATTTCCCCCCCCCGCACAATTGCCCCTCGATATTTTATTTAATGAATATATTTAAATCTTGAAATCCTTTGAATGTTCTCCTATAGTTTTATGAAATTCTTCAAATAATATTAACCTTATCAACACTTCTAAATTTGAATTTTTATGTTTTCTTTTTCGAAAAATCCATGATTTTTTCTTGAACAACTTGATGTGATCACCATTTCTAAATTTAATATTTATGTGTTTTTCAAAATATACACGATTTTTTTTTCTATAACAATTTAATTGTCTTTATGCTATAGGATAGTTCTTTTTACCGAACACAAGCGAACACACCCGAACACACTCCAAAAACTGCCGAACACAATCGAACACAGTCGAAAATAGAAAGAGCACAACAAAATAACACCGGGTACAAATTTTTAGATAAAATTAGCCACGCGTTGCTTTTCTATAAGAAAATTCCCGAAATTATTGAATAAAATTGTCGCGAAATTAAATATTAATTTCTTCTAAGGTAGGCCTATCATTTGTTGTGTACTGCTGTACTGTATAACAAACTATATATATATATACTAGTCATATTGGGTTAGCTAATAGGCCTGTTTGCCTGTGTACTGGAATAGCTTCGTCTGGGACTGATTGATGAGGATATGAATTAGGAAGATATCCCGTTACCGTACGTACTGTACATGACGTACGGTACAACACGTCGGTACCAACATAGGCACCGGTACCGGTACCTACCTGCCTACTGCTACTGCTGTACTGGACTGCTGGAATATAAAGAGCTGGGTCCCGGTTAGGTACCTACCCTGGCAGGTACCGGTAGGGATCTCTGTCCCGGTGGTAACCACACTTTAACTTAGGCCTACTACTATGTTAAATTATTAGTTGTCGGCTTAGGCTAGGCCTGATCTGATAAGAAATGAATATTTAATTTCGGACAATTTTATTCAATAATTTCGGGAATTTTCTTATAGAAAAACAACGCGTGGCTAATTTTATCAAAAAGTTGGTACCCAGTGTTATTTTTTGTGCTCTTTCTATTTTCGACTGTGTTCGATTGTGTTCGGCAGTTTTTGGAGTGTGTTCGGGTGTGTTCTACTGTGTTCGCTTGTGTTCTGTAAAAAGATCTATCCTATGCTATTATATATATATGTATAGTGTATATATATGTATAGTTTTTTTTATGACGTAATTTAATGGATTCTGCGCGTTTACATTTTATTTTTATTGTAGTAATGAAATACTTGAGTTGGAAAATATCGTAATTATTGAGCGCGTACAAGCAAACATTGATGTTTTACAGTATTAAATATAAAAACGTAAAATTATTGTTTAAATGTAATAAATTAGCACATAATCCAAATCAGATAAAGCAAATAATAATAATTAATAAACCCCCCCCCCCCCCCCCCACCTGGAGGCTGAGAGGTGAGGCTGACAGAAATATACACTCTACTGCTTGAACCAAACACCTAACTGTACAGTACATTACTTTGTACAACATAACATTTTCAAAATACGGTAGTACAGTGCAGTACTGTATTTTGCAAGTATTTATATGTTTTACTACAAAGAAACCTGATGAACAAACTTTTAAATACTTACAAAATGCATTGCAAGTCTTTATATGTTTTTCTAAACGCAAAATGTGACTTTTTGAATTTAAACAAACCATCAAATCTATACAAAAGCCATTGCAAGTATTTATATGTTTTTTTAAAAGCAAAATGTGTCTTTTTGAATTTAAACAAACTATCAAATCTATACAAAATGCATTGCAAGTATTTATATGTTTTTCTAAACCCAAAATATGACATTGAATTCAAACAAACTATCAAATCTATACAAAATCCATTGCAAGTATTTATATGTTTTTCTAAACGCAAAATGTGTCTTTTTGAATTTAAACAAACTAGGCCTATCAAATCTATACAAAATCCATGTAAGTATTTATATGTTTTTCTAAACGCAAAATGCCTCTTTGAATTTCAACAAACCATTGAATCCATACTGCCATACAAAATCCTTAGCAAATATTTGTAAGTTTTTTTTAAACGCTGAGGAGCAGCGTTATTAGCTTGTAATGTCCAGTAGATTACATTATAATAATAATACCCGCACAATCCTCAAGGTGGCGCACAATACTGCTATACTAATCAGCCAGTCCCATTAATTCTATAATTATCTGATTTCAGGCTTGTTTGACTAGTGTCATTCAAACGTACTAATAGTAATTCCCGAATTGACCCGCAGCCCGCACCCGCACCCGTTAATTACAATACAACGTCATCACCAAACTTCCATATTACATTAGGCTATTACAGTATTATGCTTTTGGCCATCAGGACAGCAGGATAAGTGCTTTATACTGTTAGGCCTATACTGCTATAGTATACCAGTATACAGGTATAGAGATGTCAGATCAAGGCTTTGCCTTGCAGCCTTGATCTGTTGATTGTTTCTCCCACCATCATTTTATCATTATTTTACTGAGTGTGTAATAAAATTTTTTTTATTACTGTATTATGCCTAGGCTGTAGGCCCTATATCAGTATATCTGTATATCAATACTTGAATACCGGTCTGCCGGTAATTTCCGCTGTACTGTCTGACTATATGCAGATATGTTTACTACCGTTAGCTGGGTAGCCTGTCATCCTGTCTGCCTGTAGCCATAATCTAATAACGTAGTTTGTCACAAGTCCTAATCTAATAAATTTAGCTGTTAGGGTTAGCCTACCAGCAGACCAGTACGCAGTACATGACACTTTTAATTTTAGCTTGTGTCTGACCAACAAAAAAAGAACATTTAAATTATAAGTGATCGCAAGTCAGCAAGTTACACTGTTACAGCAGTGTTTGTACTGCCGGAAGACTATAAAAGGCATATTCAGATATTACTGTATTACTGTTCAGCTGTTACTGTATTCAGGTATTACAGTATTAATTATTCAAAAGCCTTCTTTATTACTGTAGAGTCAGCAAAACTACTGGTATGCCAGTGCCAGTATGCAAACCGATTGGGATATCGCCCAATTTGGGTAATTTTACTCTGTGAAAGTTCTGTAAATCTACCATACCAGTTATGTGTGCTGTAATTTCCATTCGATCTTTGAATTTGATCAGACATGGTTTGTAGAACCGGAGTATCTGAGTAGGCTGTAGTAGTGTAGTAGATTGGAATAATTTAATTTATGTTTATCATTACAGCATTATAGGTACCTGGTTGGATTACCGGTATAGAGCGAAATGGTACCGCGTTCCGGTAATAAATATTCATTTAAAATGTAATTTGTATTCCATCTAGTGCTACTCAATAATTTAACTATTGCCTAAGCTACATTCTGAAATTACTGCTTTTTTAATTACTCACACACGGCTGCACGGGCCATTTCATACACATTTATGCAATTGACCTTTAGTTTGTTTTTTATGTTTAATTTTCCAGTGAAATTTCGTTAGGCCACGCCAACTGCTTGAATTTCAGTTGTATGGTAGGCAGTATCTTGTCATGTAGTTAACTTCACATTGGCTCAATGTAATTTTATTTATAAGATCAAATTTAATAGCCTTTAATGGCTCACCTGCGTAGCGTACCGGTACTGATGTTGTTATTTTGCAATGCTATTATGTTATTTAACAACTATCTGACTAGTGACTATACGGTAATACATTTATAATGGATCTCCAGAAAGCTATGAAAAATGTTAATTGGGATACTGATTCCAAAGATGTCATAGAAGAAAAATGTTTGCAGATACGCTATTTGCTTTCATCGTATTATGTAAATTTACTGCAAGATTTAGATAAAGTCGCATGTAAATTATCCGAAAGTGATGCAGCTGCACAGCGGTACCTATTTCCTTTTAAATTTACAATATTTCTAATCAGCAAATATCCATCAATATTTCTCAGTAGTTTTGATGATAATCGTTCCGATCCACAAACCGGTCCTCATAGTGAACAAATAGGCTTCCTCAAATGGATTATGTACCGACTTCTAACTATTTTGGTTGATAATCGATGTTGGATTCTTCATGAGAAATGCAAGGAGACAATGTTGAGTATTATTTATCTACTGCAATCAAAGAATGTGAATTATTATTCCAGATTTTTAATTGATATTTATAAAATTATTGTTGAATGTGTGATATCAGGGTTTGGCATATCATCAGGGGACCAGCTGCAATTTAATCAATTTTATATCAGTCAGTTTTGCGTTACTGAGGAAATGGAAGTTCAGTTGGCGTGTCCAAACACAATAATTTCAATTGTGAGCTTAGACCAGAGCTTTTTGCTTCTGCGCTCTTTATTCCCCGTGATTGAAATTAATATGGATAATTTTGCTTGTTTGTGTTCGGAGCATTTGACAGATATGTGGAATATTTTGTTGTATTCGTTTGAGATGGGGATCCCTGATATTAAATCAAAGTCTCTTGCTTGTATTAATCGTTTAGTGGATGAAGGTTATACCATGGATGAGATTGCTGAATCTCACGCCTCAAGTTGCATCGGGAATTTTCTAGAATTAGTCTGTTCCAATTCGACACTCATTTTAAGTTGCAGCTCAAGCGCATTGAAAAGTTTGGATATTGTAATAGGAGAGTTTCTGACCAAAAGCGTTTCATTGAATCACAAATACATTTTGCATTTCCTTGATGGCTTTGATTATAATATTCTCTTTTCTAAACTTTCACATTGTCAACTTCCTGTTATTCTAGAAGCTTTATGTTCCATTATGACAAGCTGTATAGATAAAAATCCGGTTACTTTGTGGCCACCTAATCTTTATTGTGAGACTGTCAAGAGCTTTATCAACACCGAACACCCTAGAACATTTATTGTATTACTTGAACAATTATTTACCCCTAACTCAAAAGACAATGCAAGAACACTTGAATATTTTCAAGAACATATATCTAATTCTGTTAGTGAATTAAAGTCTAAATTACATTTATCTTGTCAGAAGTTAAACTCAAGCTGCGATTCATTATTGCTCCAATTCATTGAAGTAATAGTCTACATTTTCACACCAAAGGAACTGGTAGTCCCAGTTTCTTCAAATTTCCTCTCCAAAGAAGACATTTATATAATATGTGATTTGTACTGGCACATGTTGCTTCAGTATTCCTCTCAAATGTCTGTCGTTTATGAAAGTGCAGTATATGTTGCAATATTATGGTCCATCAATCTACCCGATATACATGATAAAATTACTGATTTCATTGTTGTTATTCTTACATCACAGTTGTTTCCTAAATATGAAAGACCTTCAGACCATCAGTTTGGCAACCAGGCATCTACCTACTTAAATTACATTTGTAATGTTGATCAAATCCAAGACATTGACATTGAACTTCATATTAAATGTTTAAAAGCACTTATGGCTATCTCAAAAAAACGACATAGTAAGTGGATTTTTAAATGTGCAATATGTTGTCTATCTGTGAAAGACTCAAGGGTAGTTGGTGCTGCATTTGATGTCATCATATCAAGTTTTGGCCAATCAATATCCGGTTTAAATGGTTCCAGTGTAATAAAGAATTTAATTACAAAGGACCTGCATTCTACACTATGTAGTTTGGATTGTAAGCCGGTTGTCTTTAAATTTCTCAGTCATATTCCCTGCCTTTTGTCTGGCAAGCTAACTGTTACCCATATGACATGTAAAAATGAATTACGAGCGATATTTACGTGTTCTTCTTGCACGTGTGGAAAAACTGATGATCAAAAGTCTCCAAATTTGGATATTACTTACCTATTTTCATATTTATCTTCCTTAATAGATGACACATCTGAGTCACAAATTGAATTTGTAAGATTTCTCAAGGTAATCAATATGCATGCAATACAGGTACCTGATGCATTTATTATTTGTGTTATTGGAATGATGAATAGCCCACACTATAAAGTGAGAAAAGAATTTGAATTGTATTCACATCATCTGGTATCCTTAACTTCTCATAATGACATTATTATCTCAGAATTTTGCAAAACCTATCATGCATGTAACTCGTCTCCCTCTAACCTGGAGACAGCTATTCGCACTGCTGGCTCCATGTCTCTATCTGCTGAAGGTAAACTTCTTCTTATGCTTATGCAGAATCTATTACATTGTGTCCTTTCAGATAATACAGAAATAGCCTACACCGCACATACACAGTTATATAATTACGCTAAGGCAAATAATACAAATCTTAATGATATTCTGATGCGTTTTAAGAAGGAAATAAGTCAATTAATATCAGATACCATCCATGAATTTCAGTTTCTTGGAAGTTCACATAACATCAATGAAATCCTTCTTACATACTCAAATCTATTTGGATATTCGGATATCACATCCTTTCTCAATGCCACAATAAAAGAGATTATTCCAAATTTGGTGATAAAAACTGACGATGCTTCAAGTGTTGTTATCCGGGAAATTGCTAAGATATTAGAGATTGGAGATACACAAATGATATTGGATAACATGAGCCACATCTTTGTTTTCCTAGTATGTGCATCAAACACAGATATTCAGAAACCACTTGCTTTCCTTGAAAAGCATACTGGCAAAGAGCTTGATACTCTCTTGAGGTGGAATCATCAGCAATTAATTAATGAGTTGTTAATTTTTCTCAGCTCTCACTATACTCAGGTTTTTAATGGTATTCGAATATTAGCTGTTCGGGATACCAAGAATCCAGCTGTGACAGATGTACGAACAAAGAAACAACTTGTAGACTACCTCCAGCCACGGTTACTCGGTGTGTTTTCATTTTTTGATACTCAACTCCTGAGTTCAACATTAACACTGGCTGATAAAATACTGACTTTAAAAAGCTTAATTTCCTTAATTGGGTTAACAGGTACTGACCATATAACTGCTGTAAGAGTGAAAGTTTCAACAAGTCTCAAGATATGCTTACAAATTAACATAAAAGATCTGGAGTTTTTGCGACTTGTTTGTGAAGCTTGGCATACTTACATTAGGCATGTTGATGTTGATTCCCTTGGGCCTATGTTGTCTCAGATTGTTGCAATATTATTACCACTACTAGATATACTTCCGGGTGAAGTCGCCCAGATATATTCGTATTTTGTGCTTGAACAAAGGGATAAATTTAAAGATTTTTTAAATGAACTATTTTTCTTGCCAATAGTTCCCGAACTTGGTCATATTACTTCAACTTTGATGGAATTTTTGGAAACTCCTGCGAATTCAGAGGATCTCACGTTATACCTTGAAAGAGCTATTAATGGAATTTCCCATGAAAGCTCCGATGTCAATTATCATTCACTTCAGAAGCTTAAACAGTTACTACAGATGAATAAAAAGATATTAAACCAGCTTATTGAAAGCCCAAATGAAACTGTCCATCCAGTCATTGCAAAGTTGGTGTTAGTTCTTGTTAATGGATGTCGGGATTGTAATATTGAGATGAAACATATATATGGTGAATGCTTAGGTGAGTTGGGAGCTATTGATCCAGTTCGTTTGCAAGGCGATGTACCGAAATCATCCCCAACATCTACACCTAAATCATTTGAGAAGGTTGAGGATAACGAATTTGCTTATGGGTTATTTTGTGAATTGAGTCGCGCTTTTATGGTTGCGAGTGGTACTAAGCAGCAGGACTGCTCAGCATATGCAATACAAGAACTGCTTCCAATTTATGAATGTTCACCATTCCCATCTATAACTGGAGGAAACTCAATATGGACTAGACTTTCTCAGCAAACCCGAGAGATATTCACTCCATTATTGAACACCAGGTACAAAAATGTGACTGCTTCTAATTGGTCAGCTTTGCAATCGCCTATTTATTCCTCGCCAAAGGTCAATAACTACAAAGAATGGGTTAGCACGTGGGTGGGACATTTGATGAGCAATATTAAAGCTGAGTTTCCATCGAAAGTATTTTCCGCATGTGGTCCTATTATCAAACATGATACAGGTGTAGCTTTATATTTGCTTCCTCTTCTTATCCAGTATGTTTTAATAGAAGGAGGTGATGGACGAGATGAGATCTTGAGGGAAACACTTGCAGTACTGACTAATACCAATAGTGAAACTCAAAATGCACATAGTGTAAATGATTACCATATGTGTACTCAGACGATATTTTCTTTACTTGACTATCTAACATCTCTTTCACAGAGACTCATCCAATTACGAAAGTCTCATAGATCAGGAACAAATGAAGATGAGATAGTGCTTATTATTAGGAATTTTCTTGGCTGTATTCCTCAAGATATTTTATCGACTGCAGCATACGATTGCCAAGCATATACAAGGTCATTAATGCACTACGAACTACATATACGTGGTTGCCACAATAGTGATAGTTTGGACCTTGGATTTATTCAGAAGCTCTATGTTAAGTTAGATGAGCCAGATGGAGTTATAGGTGTATCAGCATGTAGAACCGGAGAGCCATCATTGGGTAATAAAATACTTGATTATGATAGTAAAGGACAGTTATGTGATTCATCGATTTGTTATGAACGTTCTATTCAGATGGAACCAGATAATATTGAACACCATAAGGGTCTTCTTTCATCGTTGTTATGGTTGTGTCAAATGACGCAAGCAATGACATATGTTTCTGGGTTAATTGAGAAACATCCAGACTGGACACAAGAACTAAATTGTTTTGGAATTGAGGCTTCGTGGAAGTTGTCTTCCTGGAATGATTTGGAAACATACCTCCAACGAGATGTAACATCCCCACCAACCTTTTCGACAAGTATTGGTAGAATTATATCACATGCAATGAATAACAAGGAGGCAGATTACCTACAAGAGCTGAAAATCGCTCGAAAACAGCAAATAGGTTTGCTCTCTGCGGCCAGCATGGAAGTCTGTTCATATCAACGTGCTTATGAAAACATTGTTCAACTGCATATGCTTTCAGAACTTGAAACAGGTCTCGGGGCAATATCAAAGGGGTCTATAAATAGCGTAGTTGAGGACTGGAAGAATCGATTAGGTAATATGCAGGATTCATTCCGATATGTGGAACCAGTACTGAATTTAAGGCGTGTTATATTGAGTCTTTCCCAGACACCGTATACTAATACTGTTATAGGGTCCTTATGGCTAAAGAGTGCAAAAAAAGCTCGCAAAGCTGATCATATTTCTACGGCGTTCTCTTCTCTGTTACATGGCTCTGATCATGATATCCCAGATTTTTGCCTTGAACGAGCAAAATGGATGTTTGCGAAAGGAGAGAAACATCAAGCTTTGATGACTTTACAGAAAGATATCTCAGAACAGTTCCAAAACGTGACCTCTGATAATGCTATAGAGAGGACCCATGCAAAGGCTGTATTGTTCCTAGGTTCGCTTATGGAGGATACAGCGCGTTATGATAGCAATGCAATAATGAAGAAGTATAAAGAAGTTACTGAAATATGTCCACTTTGGGAAGATGGCTTTTTTGCAACTGCCAAATTCAGTGATAGAGTAATTTCAGCTGTTTCCAGTGATAGGGTTGATAAAATGGATGCCAATAGTGTGCTTCATTGTGTTAAATTTTATGGAGCATCGTTGCAGTATGGGAGTCAATATATTTACCAAAGCATGCCTAGGTTGCTTCATTTGTGGCTAGAGTTTGGTGCCCGAGATGCTGCGAGGAAAGATAGAGCTGCAATTGAAAGAGATGTTGTTGTCTTAACTGCAATGAATAAGGAAGTTGCTGATCTATTTAACAAACTACCAATGTATCAATTTTTTACATCTTACTCCCAACTAATTTCACGAATTTGCCACTCCAACAGAGAAATTATAAGAAATCTGTTGGACATCTTATCCCGACTTGTAGTCGCCTTTCCACAGCAAGCCCTCTGGTTGTCAATTGCTGTTTCAAAATCAACTTATCCTATCAGAAGTTCGCGTTGTCAAGAAATGTTCAACCTCGCTATTCGTAAAGACCCAGGACTTCAAAAAGCTTTGACTCATACAACTCATTTAGTGGATAAGCTACTGGAAATATGTAATAAACCAGTTGATAGTCACTCTTCTTTAACGGTTAGTGGAAACTTTAAAACCTTGGCTAAAATGTTTAACAGCCCATCATTTAGCAAAATATTAGTGCCGTTACAGTCAATGCTGAGTGTTACCCTGCCTGGTAAACATGTTTCGCATATTAATCACCAACCATTCCCTAATAGATACATTTGTATTGCTGGTTTCGAGGAGGAGATTGAGGTTTTAAACTCACTGCAGAAACCAAAAAAGATAACAATCCGCGGTACTGATGGGCAGAACTATACTATGATGTGTAAACCGAAGGATGATCTAAGGAAGGACTCTCGGTTAATGGACTTTAATGATATAGTTAATAAGTTCCTCCGAAAGGGGGTTGAGACTCGGCGACGATGGCTACATATTCGCACGTATGCTGTGGTGCCCCTCAATGAGGAGTGTGGTCTCCTCGAATGGGTCACCAATACAAGCAGTCTCCGTCACATCCTAACCAAACTCTATCGAGAGAAGAGCCAAGGAATTCCTGTCAAGGAACTCAAATTATTAATGGCCAGGAAGGAACACTCAGAGCAGGATAAGTTAACTATCTTCACAGATAGAATGTTGCCCAGGTACAAGCCTATATTCTGGGAATGGTTCTTGCGCACTTTCCCTGACCCAACTGTGTGGTACTCAGCCAGACTTTCCTACGCTAGAACGTTGGCGGTAATGTCTATGGTTGGATATATATTAGGTCTAGGGGATCGCCATGGTGAGAATGTTCTATTTGACTCTAAGACGGGTGACACGGTTCATGTGGATTTCAATTGCCTTTTCAACAAGGGCGAGACCTTTGAATGGCCGGAGAAGGTCCCCTTCCGATTGACCCATAACATGGTAGACGCACTCGGACCTACCGGTATTGAGGGAGTCTTTCGTTCTTGCTGCGAAGGTACAATGAAGGTACTGAGGGACCAACGCGAACCGCTAATGTGCATTCTTAAACCCTTTATCTACGACCCATTGGTGGAATGGAGTCGTAGTAAGATACGAACTGATCCACCAGATTCTGGTGAAATTACTAATGAGAAAGCGTTAACTCATGTATCAGACATTGATCTTAGACTGCAAGGTATTCTCAAAATTAATAAGAAAAGTCGCGGACTTCCTCTCTCGGTCGAGGGCTATGTAGACCACCTCATCCAAGAAGCCACATCCCTTACTAATCTTAGTCAGATGTATATTGGCTGGGCACCTTATTTGTGAAAACAACAGTTATTTTATATAATCTTCTATTTTATATTCAATAATATCTATAGAAATTAAATTTCCCAACCGAATTCAAATGTTTTTACATATTTGGAGTCTTGCACGCCCAGCTTTAGGTTAAGGAATAACTGCAGCACGATTAGTACAATGAATATCGACGAATATACATTTTTTCAAACGCTTGTAGCTAAAGAATGAAAGCGAAAATAAAACTTCTGGCTCACCCAGTCAGTGGTCGGGAGGTGAAACTATCTCTGTTTCAAATTTCATGCAATCTCATTACGATTTGTATGGAAATTGGTGGGGGGGGGGGGGGGGGGGGGGGTGGGGGTCGTGTCACTGAATTACGTCACCATATTCCGTCCGCGGCATGGTGTACATAAAGTAGCACTGTATTTCACACCTTCACGAGTGGGAATATTTACACTAAGGAGCGAATGCGAGTGAAAAATGTTTTAGGGAACAGAAAAGGTTATAAACACAGTAGTTGCGTACATTATTTATAAATTCACTATTTACTTTCTCTTGTCATCGTGTGAAAAGTAGCACATTTCCGCGTACTGACAAACTGAAATTTCTTACTGAAATATTTTTAAAATGTAGGCACATTCAACTGTAAGTAAAGCACAGGACATTTGCACAGAATTCTGAGTTTTAATTGCATATAAATGTTACATCACCCTTTGAAATAGAAAATTGCTTGTTTTTTAATCAAACAATTATTATGTGGGAAACAGTTGATAAGGAACAGTATTTTTTGGATTCGCCTACTTAGAACTGAGTGAGTAAAAGCCTTGCAAAGAAATGTAAAATACGGGATTCGTACGAAAATGAATTCTCTGCATCCATTTTTGGATAACTCTTCGATTTATCACTCTTACGTTTCAAAATTGTTTGGTTTTGGTTATAATTTTGAATATAAGTAGCTAAGATGCTATTCTACATGACTAGCTCAGAAAAATTTTATTTTTCGCTATTTAATATGAGTTAATACTGTTAACAATGAAAAAAAACTTGGTTGCGCTTAAAACCCTAAGGCTTTTACAGTTATAAATTTCATCACATGAAAGTGTTTTTATATGATAGTTTAAGGATGGAATGGGGCAACACATATATACAGGGTTGCTTTGTTTGTAGACACCCACATAAATTTTCAGACAAGTTGCTCAAAAATTGCAGAAGTAGTCTTCCGGGTTTTGAAGTTTTTCCCCAAAAATATATTTGGAGATAATCGACCTTTCATTATACATAGTAATAGTAATTTCAATAGGATTCCCTAAATGGAAATTGTTATAACTTGGAAACAGATTTAATATATAATCAAATTCAAAAATAAGTGACTAAAATGATTAATTTAGATACTCGCCACAAAGGTACATAATTAGTTTTAAAGAATGTTATTAACAAGACCAGTCAGCCAGTTACAATACTATTGAGTACATTCATAAGGATGCATGCCACAGAAAAAATAATACTACAGTTATATATTGCTTTGTGTTATCATTTTGAGGGGGAAGCCCTTCTATTGTATATAGGCTCAACTCACCTTCAATTTACAATGTCTCTCCTTTTATATTGTACTATGTTCTGGATTGAATATTGTAGAGTTACAGCTTGTTAGCAATTGCATATGGAAGCACTTCCCATCCCAGTCACAGGGCTTCCCCATCCCCAATCCTTAGCCGACTACGCCAAACTAATTAATTGAATGAATACCTGTATCCCCCCCCCCCCTTGCCTACGCGCTCCTGTGTTTAAGTAATCACACGTTTTTATGAATAGTTAAATTATGGCTCCCCCCATCCATTGTACCTTGTAATATTTGTCCTTGGCCTTTGCATTGCTATCCGTGTCAGTTTTAATTTACGTGATTATGTTTTCCATTTTATCTTTTATTTCTTTATTCAGGTACATGACCCCCCCCCCCCAAATTTGTCAAATCGTAATGAGATTGCATGAAATTTGAAACAGAGATAGTTTCACCTCCCTCCTCCTTGCTGGGTGAGCCAGAATTTTTATTTTCGCTTTCATTCTTTAGCTAAAAGCGTTTGAAAAAGGTGTCTCCGACGAAATTGCACCAGTTACACCGCAGTTATTCTTCACCCTTACTGTGATGTGTTGGTACTACTCGAATATTAATTAATTTGTATGTGTGGGTGGGGGTGTATGTGTATGTAAGGGTAAAAGCGATTCTAGTATTACTCGCTTTCATTTGCGTTCTAGAATATAGGTGCGTTCACGTAACGTATGCGTGTATGTAAGCTTAGAAGCGATGCAAAGTCGTTAGCCATATTATAACCAGACATACACAGCCTTAGTATGTGCTATTCCGCTATTAGTTTTTTTTATTATTTTAACATCATATTCCATAATACAGTACCATAGCTACCGCTCCAACTCTGATGAATAATAGGGAATGTGTCATTTTTTTAATGCTATTTTTGTGTTGTACAGTACATACAGTTCGGTAATTGTACATGTGTGTTCAAGTTGTTTGTTATTTCTTACGTCCGCGTAGCGAGACCTCTAGTATTCACTCCGTTGTTGTTGGGGTTGTTGTTAATTTCCTGTTTAGGTTTTGGTATTAGGGATTGATACGGCCCTTGTAGCTAAGTTGGTAGACTGTGTGACTTGGGATCTCTAGGTGCCGAGTTCAATCCCCCATTCCGGTGAATGTTTTTTGTTGTTGTAAGATGATTAGTAGTAGTAAGCCATTCAAGGAGATATTTCATGCGTTAGTAGACGCGGACCTTTGCGCGATTTCGCGCTTGTTTAATTTGCTGTTTTACTTTCTTATCTTGAATAATACAGCGCAGGCTAGACCGCTATTACCCTTGAAGAAAAAGAACAGTACTGCTTTCTTACACTGTTTTCTACCAATTTTAGTGAGAAAACTTTTTAAGAAAAATTTTTAAAATTGTTTTAAGTGTAAAAGGTTTTTAGCCAACCTGTTGGAAGTACTTTATGTCACTAATGCAACAACTAATTTAAATTTGAATGAAAACGGCGTAGGCCTAATTGGAATGAAAAAACATTTCGGACCATAATGAAGCCTTCAGCATAACTGTAAGAATTACCTACGTAATGAAATATTTTACATCTGTTCTATACTTTGCCTTCCATCCCCCATTTCATATACATTTCAAATATATTCTTGCGCGGCAAATCCAGGCCTACAGACAGCATTTATTAAATTATTATAATAACTGCAATGATGTTGAAATACACTAACTGTTTTATTTTTAGAAAAAGAAAAGATACAAGCTAAATACCCATAGCTAGTATAGTTTCTCATGATTGCGTAAAGTAATTAGTATTTACAATTGCCACATATGATGGGTAATACGATGGGGATTATCACTTTGATTAGGAGTGTTAGACCTGGTTGAGTAAGTTCCATGCGAGTTGTTACTAAGGGAACGCGTTGATTGGCCGCTGAGAGTGTCCCCGTCCCGCATTGTCCCGAGTCCGCTGTCCTCGTCGGCGCCCCGAGTTCGTGTGCTGACGTCACAGCCCGCGTTCGCCGCCCCCGCCCGATCCGAGGTGTCCTTGACGAGGACCAGGTTACCATCCGGATCCCACAACGCATACTCCTTGTGGGAGACCTCCAACGGCTTGGTGCCTAGCAACCGGCATAGACTCCCTAAATCGTCGACCAGGAAGCTAAGGAAACATGTTTTCATTGGGTAAGGGTTAAGACTCGGACTTTGCTTTAAGGCGAGTTGAATATCCAGTCCAGGTTGAGTATAAAGAGTAAATAAACAGAAACCGGGTCTGGAGGCTTCCATCTCGCGACCCGAGAGATTCCGGTAAAAATCGATCATCGCCCCCATGTCGCGCACGAACACAGTGAACCTTAGGTGTTCGTTGCCATAGTGAATAGGACAGACTGCCCATAATGGGGCTTCCTGCGTCGCCATATAAAAGTCTTGGCGGGCAACTGTCTGGGGGTTACCTCTCGCTGTTGTAAGCGCGATCTTATGGTGGAATGTCCATGGCCTCACGGAGAGTAACTGTTGGGCGGTTTTGCAGGGGAGACAACCGTTCTCGTGTAGGAACAACATGACAGCCAATGAGGGCGTGTTTATTCCCATACCCCCGGCGTTGACGTTGACAGGTGTTTGACACCGCCGCACACCGGCTATAACACCGCTGGGTATTGTTACGTTGTCGTCGATACTAATCAGTCTGAATGCTGGGTCTATCCACTGCAACAATGGGTGGAATAGGGCTCGGAGAAAATGCGACTGCCCATTGGAGGACGTCAGCAACAGCGTGCAGTTATAGGGGTCTAACGAAGCCTCCCGTTGGAAGTCACACTCTTCCAAATCTCTCACCGACATGGTAAAATATTTGCTTTTCAAAGTAATATTCAAATTGAAAATGAGCAACTATATAAAAAATACAATGTAGAATTTAAAACTTCATTACTTAAATGAGCTTTTCAATTGATAATGATTTTTGGCACTGCGGTGTGAATGAATGGATGATGTATATTTAAAGAAGGTAGTTTATTATATGCGTATAAGGCAATCATTGCGTAACCCCATGGCTTAGCGGGATGTCGCAATGCCAGTTGCAGAATTCGCCTTGTACTCTACGCGGAAGGTCTGAAATTGTTCCAAGATCTAACAACTACTATGAACTAGTAATAACGGATATTCCATTGGTTACAGTCAAGTGTCATCATTAGTGGGCCGGCGGCAATGAAGATGAGTCACAGCGGTAGCTATGAAATGATTGACACGTGTTACTCTAGGGGGCCCCAAACGGTGTGCCGACCGCGACCCCGACCATCCGTTTCAGATAAATTTCAATAAATTAAGCGAACAAGGTTTCGTACTAATGGCTCTCAAATCTTTGAGGAGGAAAAACAATTATTATGTGTTAACTTAACTTTTTTCACTGATTGTGTCATCTTTAGCCAGGAGTCAAGCTTGTGAGATCAATGAGGCACACCCCAATACTGTAGTGGGTCTGGTTAACGAAATAATATGTATTGTACTTGACATAATGAACCCGGCGGAACATTCTTAACCTATTCCATATCAACCGGCATACACTACTGTGAGATAACTTCCTGGCGTGACTCCACAACTTTGAAATGCGGAATGGACAGAACAATTGGGAACCCGGCGTTTATGTAAAGTTTAATGAAAAACATTAAAATGTACCATTTACTGAGATGTATGCTTCCTTAAGACTTTCCCATAAAATTCGACTCTTCTATAATATGAATTCTATAAATATTGTATAATATTCTACTCTTACTTATCCACCTGTATGTATTTAATTTTAGTTAGTTGTTATGATGATTTTCAATGAGAAAATTTAACTTTACAACAAATTGTATTTAAATTTTTATTTTTTCAGTCTAAATGTTACGTTATCCTTCGTTATCAAATTGTTTGAAATTTTCAGACAATGGTCTAGAAATATTGATCAGTAAAACATTAAAGACAAAATTTTGAAATTTTGATCAGAAGTGTAATTTAACTAAAAAATCAATTATTTATTTTTTCAAATTATCGGTCCAAATCCAAAACATAACTTACACTCAAAATTTCAAAAATTCTATCTACAATGTTTTATTGATCAATATGTCAAGAAAATTCACTGAAAATTTCAAACAATTTGGTTAAAAAATGACGGAGTCGTAGCATTTTGAGTGTCGCAAAAAACGAGAAACAAATGAAAAAGTTTTTTATGTAAAATGTGTTTAAAATTTAAACCTTACTGCTCAAAATTTGGGGGGTGGGAGGGTGGAGCTGTGTTCTGCCATGGAATATTATTATATCGTTATCTACTGTGCATCTAAAGCATAGCCAACGATCTAAAGTAACAAACTAACTGTACTTCAGTATTATGCCGCATTAACTGGATCAGATACACAATAATGGCAGCTTCTCTAACAAATCCAACAGAAGAAGATACTACATTCCTAGGCGAACTGAAATACTTCCCGGATGGAAACAAATTCCTGTACGCCGGTACCGAGGGCGCGGTTATCTGCGACGCAGCGAACCTCGGAATCACCGGCCGTTACCAAGACGAGGATAGGAGGCGACTATTCCGTTGTGCGATATCGTGCGACTCCAAGAAGATCGCGGGAACTATCGACAGTCGGGACGGCGGCGGAGTGAATATCTGGGACGCGGCGAGTCGGGAACTATTGTACCACGTCGCTCACAATGAACTCTGTGCGATATCGGAGTCCACAGAAACAGATCGGAACCGGTATGCCGTCACATTCTCTCCATCGGATCGCAACGTGTTGGCGACTGGTTGTAACGACGGTACATTGTCCCTAATTACCATCGAACCTACCGGTACCTCATCAGGTAATTCTTTATTTACTCATAAAACTTGGGTCGCTCATACTGATGCAGTAAACGACCTTTTATTCAATACCAACGGTGACGAGTTAGTCAGCTGTTCTGACGATAAAACAGTTAAACTTTGGGACCTCGAAGGGAATCTCTTAAAGTTTATTATAGAAGGAGGCGATGAAGTATTTTCAGTCGCGCTTAATGCGGATGGGAGTAAACTTTTAATAGTGGGTTACGATTTCATTAAATGTATTTCCTTTATAACCGGTGAGGAATTATGGAAACAAAGCGAGTCGGCATGGAGGGCAGAATGGGAACCTCGGGGTGGGAGGATTGTGGTTCTACCCGTTTACAATACAAATTCTATAACGATATTAGATGGAGAAAACGGGAGGGAAACAATGGAGTTGATGGGACAGCCTGGAAGGGAAGGGAACCCGTTCCAATCTATTAACTTCCATCCAGAAGGAATTTACCTCCTGGCTGGTTACTGGAAGGGAACTATTATAAAAATTAATATAAACCAAAAAGATCAGAAAAATCATATTAATGTAGGTGAAGTAAATGAAAAGATAAAAGGAGCCAAAAAATGGGAAGAAATAGGGAAATACATTGGGAGGGTGGGTCCGTTAAGGGAAGAGATGCAGACGTTAGTTAATAGTATTATTGATGATACAGTTCAAAACAAACTGACATCAGAGCAAATCTTACTGGCCAATAATTTACCACAAAACATAAAGGAACTTCTCAAATATTTGCTAAGCAACTCCGTTATCACTGATTATGATGCAGAAACAATTGAAAAAGGCGAAACTTCTTTTAAAAGAAACAATAAACTTATTGAATTAATAACGAAACGACCTTATAGAGACTTTGTGATCTTTTGCGACGCTCTGAAAGAAATTAATTGTGGACATTTAGTTGAACGACTCGAAATTTATCCAGCAATTCCTCTACCTTAGATAAAAGTTAAAGTTGGTGGAAATAATAAAGTCTAATTTGATGACAAGTCGAAAATGTAAATGCAATAATAGTGTGTTTTGTTTAATTAATAAATAAACAATTAATCAAGCTTCGTTATATCATACAATTTGTGTTTTATGGTGTACTATAGTTAGTTAATATTTAGTTATTCAATTTTTTAATTATTGTATTGAATTAACGTGTACAAATTTAATTACTTCATCTTTATTATGAATCATTTTCATAGAAATAATGGGACTAATATATTGCTTATTAATTGTTTCCGGTTAATTAAAGGTTTTTGCTAATTTTATGCTATTTGCGTTTTAATAATAATTTACTATTATTTTTACTGATGTTTTTAAATTTACTGCAGCACTCTTTCTTACATAGTTAGTTAGTGTCAGCTACTTTGAGTTTATTTTGCCATATATTAAACAGATTGAAATCGGACAAAAATATTTACAATATTAACTAAAAGTTTACAACTAAAACTGCATAAAACTTTCCAACAAATTATAACATACAGTTAGTCTAGGTAATGTTATTAATGAATTAACTTATGGTGCCAAAACAAAAACTGCATTATTATTAACATTCTTGTAGTTAGGAGGTGTCTTCAGACATCTGGTACGGTAATATATTTATTTGTTTAAGTCTACTGAATACAGACGGCCATTTACGTTTTATAAATTAAAAAAGTAAATACATACAGATTAGGCCCCTACTAAATGAGCAAGTCTATTTTTTTTTAAACCTCAGACAATCTTTTTTATTCGCTGAGTTCACGTTTGCTGACTCTGTTTTGAACAATAATTTTATTGGGCGATAAATTGTTGAATTATTCAGCACATTCTGCTTCCATTTTAAATAAATTTCGTTAAATTATTTTTTAAGATGTTAAACATTTCAATTGAATCGTATTGCTAAATACTTTATCGATGAGTTTATCATTGGTGAATTTGTGGATTTTTTCATTTAAGCAACAACTTTTGAAAAATAAATGGGGGGTGGGGGGGGGGGGGGGACGCTGTTAAATAAACTTGATTACGATTATACTTAGTTGAGCTTTTTAATTAGTACTGTATCTAAGAAACAATATTATATTCATGGATAAAGATTATTTCATTAGGAAACATAAACACATTATAGTGTACATCATAGTGTAATAATTGTAGAACGCATCACCGGCACTAACTCGCAACAATGCCCCACCACACTTCCCTCATCCATACCAGTACCAAACTAGCCAACACTGAGAAGCTGGATGTGTCCATGAGATGATGAGAAGCTGATGAATAAGGTTGTTGTTGTTCCGTCCAAAGTGTGATGTATCCACAGCCCCGAGGTGGAGTTTAGTAGGCCTACAGTATGTGATAAACAACCGCGACCTCTATACTAACAGCAGAACTGTTGAACAGACAAATACTGGTATACTTCTCTGCCAACCTAATAAGTTCCCGCCTAACCAATAAGACACGAAGACTGCTCTACTGTTAAGTAAAGGGGATCAGGAGCGTGCTATTACTAAATTGTAAGGGTTGC
>JAUCBJ010008494.1:0-96333 GCA_032718475.1 Nemertoderma westbladi | reverse complement strand
GGTATTCATCTTCAACCACCCACACCGCATTGGTCTCCGGGATGTCGAACTCGGTATGTCCACGCCTCTTATCTTTACAACGTGGGGGGTATTCCCCCTGTACCAACGCAGCTCAGCTCTTTATGATGCTCATCTCTTCCAAGTTCGTGAAACAGCGAGAGACCACATAGAGCTCAAACTGTGTCAGATGGCTACCGGTACGCCCTACTGCAGGCAGCAGCACTCTTGAGCTAAATGTATAATGTCTGTAGGTCAGCCAATAAATAAACATCCAAATCAAGGTAGCATTAACTATTTTTAAATTTCCCGCCCTGTCAGACTATTTACGGCTTTATCAAATTATTGCTAGGCAACATTACGAAAGCACCTGGAGAGAACCACCCACGCAGTAAAGCACTGACGGGGGTAGGAAGGGGGGGGGGGGGGGGGGGGGTACAATTGTGTAAACTAAATATTATATTATCGAAACAAATAAATTTGTTGCCAATTATTAAGTAGTAATGGATTTATATAAATAAAACTAATTATAAGAAATGGCGTTCGGAGAAGTATATAATCATTATATTAATATTGATAAATAAATAAAATAAAATGGGCCTAAAAGATCGAAAATCAATTCTATCTTTTATTTCTGAATATTAAATAAAGAATATACATTATTTTACGATGGACGAGGATTCTCATACACAGAACACAGAAGGAAAAACGTTCAGGTAGGCTGACTTGTACAGATTTATACTAAAGTCGTACTGCCGACTTAACTAACTCGTTGGAACGACTCACTAAGACATTCGAACCACTTAACAAACTATGCTTCAATTGGCCATTACTACTGTAGTAATAAAAAAAACAATAGCGGGTTTTTAAATTCAATATACAATACTGCGGCAGTTGAAACTCAATAATGGCTAACTCAAGACAATCTGCAGTTCTTTAGTCTGCCGCTAGAGGACGAAATGTCTGAAAGTGAATTTTTTGACCTATTCAGTCATTTATGATCCGTTCAAGCTGAAAATTGTCAGATTACAATCTAGAATACACCCTGTGTCATTGTATGGTCGGAATCACTAGCGCGAAGTCCCCACTTCGTGAATTATACACAGTATGTATAATTTATCGTTAAAATCTTTTAATAAAAAGGTCCTTCATAAGTTATTAAGCCTTGAAAATAAGATATTTAGCGCCACTTAACGGCATCCCATGAAATT
Source organism: Nemertoderma westbladi (assembly GCA_032718475.1). Taxonomy (NCBI): domain Eukaryota; kingdom Metazoa; phylum Xenacoelomorpha; order Nemertodermatida; family Nemertodermatidae; genus Nemertoderma; species Nemertoderma westbladi. Next base: position 95,125 of record JAUCBJ010008494.1, on the reverse strand, counting down.
GCAGGGCGCCAAAATCTACAACTAAACTTTCTAAACCTTTTCTCTACTACATACATAACAAATTTCAAAAAAAATTACTGAGTCATAGCTGGGATATTGGTGTGAGCCAGACAGACAGAAAAACAGAAGCACGTGACAGACAGACATGGGCAGCGCCGATTTGGCCCTGTATTACACTGTATCACATTAGAGATCGTAAGTCGTTCGCACGACTTAGCAAAAAAAAGACTATTTAATTTCCCTGTATGGGCTCCGCAGGTTTATTTCAGTTCAGAAATAAACTTTGTAGTGGCCCATTTGCTACACGCATATATTTTTGTATTTGTGAGACAGGAGAAAACTTAACGCATCCCCTATCGGCAATTTAAATTCTCACCGAAATGTTAAAGTATCTATTTCGTGAAAGGGTCAGGTTAACTTTGGCGCGTCATTCTAACCAAAACAATAAACTGAAGTCAATAGAAAAGACGTTTCAGTATTATTTTTGGGGAATAATCCGTTGTTATATGCGTCGTGGAAATGAGCAAATGAAATAGAAGTTGAAGACAATGTTATATTACTGAGCTACTTGCATTTTTCGTCACTCATTGGGACATATTTAAAAATACCACAATCACAATCAATCAGAAACGATTAATATTTAATTTCACGACAATTTTATTCCATAATTTCGGGAATTTTCTTATAGAAAAGCAACGCGTGGCTAATTTTATCTAAAGGTTGGAACCCGGTGTTATTTTTTTGTGCTCTTTCTATTTTCGACTGTGTTCGATTGTGTTCGGCAGTTTTGGAGTGTGTTCGGGTGTGTTCTTGTGTGTTCGCTTGTGTACTGTAAAAAGAACTATCCAATAAAATCAAAATCAGGTTGATTTCTTAATGCTTTATGCGATTACCAAATATGTGCTACTTGTATACTTTTCGTAAAACACGGTCCTTACTGTGAAAAGTAAAGTAGGGCCTGAAGTAAATTTTCGTCGGCCGTGAGACCAGGGATTACACGCAAAGTCTGACGACTTATTTCCAGTGCGGTCCCCACAGAACTATACTCCCCAGAGGAAACTCCAATACTCATATAGCTACCATTCAAGGATGCAAGGCAGACTAACAAAATATTGAATGGCATTGGGTGCAAGCATAAAAATAAACACCATCGAAATTATAAACACTAATATTGTATGTAAACATTGTCCAATTTATAAGATATAAAGGATAGCACAGTACGGAACGTTGGACAACCATAAAGAACAATTTACTGTAACTGTTGTATTTACTGTTGTAACATAACAAAATAAGTAATATAAGAATTCGGGGTAAAAGGCAACAATGTGCGTATAGTTTAATCCCCTATGACTTTATTATCTTTTCAATTTCTGAACAAATTTCCCCCCCCCCCCCCCCCAATTAGAAGCCAGATTCCCGTTGCATCACTACTGTAGTGCTATAATTTTTAGAACATTTAGAAATATTAAAGGGGGCGGTAATATTTCAAAATTTTACAAAAATTATATCCTATATTGCAAAACGAAATGTTTTTAGATTAACACCAGTGGTTATATAAATTCATCCCTGCCCTAGTCGACACCTCCATTCGTCTTATCTCTCAGCACACCTTGGCGGCTCATTCTTTTACATGTATACACCCCCACCCCCCTCCCAACCCCACCCAAACAAACAAACACGACCAACACACAATGGTTACGAACTTCATTCAAACAAAATACCTCATTAATAAATCTATTAAGCATCCTATGTAATATAGGCACCCTATTCAATTATTTAATAATGGCCTAATTGCGCATTCAAAATATATATATATATGTATATAACATAGAAAATTTCATAGTTACCCGCTAGATGACGCTAAACTTTGTCAACTATATACATGTATAACTATTTCTTATACATACCGCATATCTTTCTCAGTGGGACCAGTGGCCTAAAAGCTGCGAGGAATAGACTACTACTAGGATCGGCATGCTGCATTGCAGCTGCATTTTTAAGAATGCTGTGCCGGCTTGTCAACAAAATTGCACCGCCACAACTCCCTATCACCCATGATATTTGCTAGATCATCCGCATCTTTAAGGCCAGTGTCCTTTAAGATGCGTCTCAAGAAAGTCATGGGCTGTCCACCATGCTTATTCACTCCATGAGGCTGCCAAAGTATAAGATTATGCACTGGCTGGTCCTCACGGCGAAAGCAATGTCCTGCAAAGCGGAGGCGATTTTGTTCTAGTGTCAAGCTTGGGGGAACCAATGAGACACCTCCAATGTTATATAGTGTCTGGTTGGAGATGTGTGCATTGTACTTGACACAATGAACCCGGCGTAGCATTCTTGTGAATTTGCCATCCAGAGATTTGGTGTCCTCAGCAGTTAGAGCCCAGCATGGACTCCCATAGATGAGTACTGGAACTACTGCTGCTCTAAATAATCGGACCTTAAGTTTCCGATTAATTCTCGGTGACTTCCAAATCCTGGAAAGCCTATTCAAGGCTGCCCATGCCTTTCCCTTACGTATTCGAAGGTCCTCACCTGACTTCCGGATCCATGATCCCAGGTAACAGAAGTCGTCCACATGCTCAAGCACACCATCCTTTGAGCTTATGCTCATCCGTTCAGAGACTTGCTGAGGACTTTCAAAGTTAACTGTCAGAATGTTGGTCTTTCTGGAGTTAATAAAAAGACCAACACTAGAAGCAGCATGTTCTAATAATGTTCCAACGGCTGAGGAGCCGTTGGGCTCCCTCTAATGATTCTGAGAGTACTCCTAAGTCGTCAGCAAAGTCTAGATCAGTTAGGTACTTGGCAGGATTTCCTCGACTTCTGGAGCCAGTAGGTGGAGTTATCATCACCCCATCATCATTATGATGATCTAAGGACATGCGTAGAACATAGTCAACCACAATAATGAACAAGAATGGTGCAAGTGTGTCTCCTTGGAGGACGCCCCATAACACTTCAAATGGTTCTGTGTCACCGTCAACAGTAGACACAAATGTTGTCGAACCATCGTATACTGATCTGATTGCTGCAATAATTTCAACAGGAATCCCATATAATGAAAGTATGCTGAACATACGTGAGCGAGAGACTGAATCAAAGGCCTTGAAGAAGTCAACAAAGATAACAGCCAGATGCCTGTCTTTCTTTTTTGATAATTCTTCAATTATCCTTCTAAGTGCCAAAATGGGCTCCATGGTCCCACGACCTTTACGGAACCCATTCTGATTTCCACGGAGCAGTCTCTCAATGGGATCCCTGATGCGATTTAATAGAATCCTATTGTATAGCTTTGCAGCAATTGAGATCAATGAGATTCCCCGAAAAGAACCATAGAGTGTTAGGTTGCCCTTCTTGGGAACTGGCACCAACTTATTTGTTTTCATTTCTTGTGGGACTCTTGTTGTTCGGTACATGTCTACTATGATGGGATAGATGAGCTTTAAACACTCAGGTATTTTAAAGACCTCAGGGGGAACACCATCTACTCCACTGGCACGATTGGTCTTAATGCTCTTTGCAGCAGCCTTCATTTCTGCAAAGGAGATATCGCCAATGGGAATATCTGGGAGTACAGACTCAGACACTTTTACTTCTATAAAGTTATCAGGCAATACCCTGTCATTATTGAGGAGCTTTTCAAAGTGGGCTTACCAACCATTGAGGCGATCGGCTGGTGATTCAGCCTTAACCTTGGTGGTTGGTTGGATTTTCCGCCCAGTAAGCAGATTGATCGATTTCCATGCCTGGGATGATTGCCTGCTGTCGTCAGCATCATTGATGGCATCAACCTGTTGGTTTATTAGCTCCTGTAGATTAACAGAGTACTGCCTGTTCAGGGACCTAGATGCAGCCTTAACTGCATTCTTGGCCGCTGTAGTCTGTTTGAGTCGGGACTCTTTCTGCGCCTTGTAGAGGTCATTTCGGCACTTCTGAATTTTGATGTCAGTCCAGGGGGCCCTTTTCCTGTTTCGAGGGTATACATGAACTGTTTCTGCAGCTGCTAACTTAACTGCTTCTGTAAAGGCCGTATAGCCCTCACAGTGATCTGCCGCGTCAGAGGCAAGAGCCTCATACCTGTTGCTCAGCTGTAGTGTGAAGCTGGATCTCACACTTGGCTGTTGCAACAGAGAGGACCAGTCATGCCGCGGCAAGGCAGATTTCGTTGTTCTGCTAGCACGCAGACTAAGTCTTACCTTGGCCACAATAAGGCGGTGATCACTGGAGAAGGGTTGAAGTGTAAATGCATTACAGTCTTGTATAGAGCTCCTGTATTTCCTACAAAACAGGATATGGTCTATCTGGGACTTGTGACCACTGGGTCCACTATGAGTCCATAGCTTTCCAGTTCGCTTCTTGAACTGGGTTCCAGCCGAAAACAATCCATTTCCAGAGATAAAATCCTGAAGATGGACAGAATTTCGGTTAACACTATTGCTATAGACCCAGGGTGATGTAGGTGATTGATGCAGACTTGCATTAAAGTCTCCCAGGAATGTTAAGAATGCATGCTGATCCACTCCATCAGTAGCTGCTTGTAGATTGTGGTAGAAATTTTCCACCTCCTCTACAGGGGCAACTCTAGTTGGAGAGTAGCACACAATCAGAACCACCTTAGTAAACTTCTTAGCCAGTCTTCCAGAACATGAGAAGTGGCAACGGATGATGCGGTTAGAGATTTGGTCTATTTTGTCCAATGCTGCAAGTTGGATTCATCAATAGACCAATTCCACCATTGCCACTATCATCTGCTGACGCGAGGGCGAGTCGCCAACCGCCCCCCATGTCCTTAATCAGAACCTCATCAGTCTGACCAGTCTGCATTCGGTGCTCTTGAACACCCACTGCGCTAAGAGAAAGCTTATCTGCCAAGGCAGTCAGCTCACCTTGTCGCATTGGAGACCCGAGTGTTAGGGTGTTTACTGAGGCTAGTCTAGTGACTTGCCTCAGGTTCACCAATGGCTTTGTTGGTCGGGGTGGAACATGAGAGTAGCCTCCAACTCCAGAATCCCTCTCCCCATCACAATCTGGCCTCCCTGGTGACCCAGGGTTTGGGCCAGAAAGGTCATCAGGAAAGGGACTCAAAGAATTGTTGGCTGCTCTCTCTCCAGTAGGGGGTGAGACAGGCAGCCGGTCAGGAGTTAACTGACGCCTGTGAGGCCGATTGTGTCCGGTAATTCCACTGGCCTCTAGTGGCCGGACCTCCGCATTGCTAATGTAATCCATAGTGGGGGTTGGGGGGTGCTTTTTTGCCGAGTCAGCTCTCGGGGCAAATACCACACCCTTGTTTGCCATTCCACAGGGTGGGTGTCGCAATGGAGTCAGATATGAGGCCCATCACCCATATCTACTCTGGCGCACATGACCCACCTTTGGCTGTTGCAGCTCATCTGCTGGGTCATGCCCTGTACCCTTGCTGCCCGGTGCAGGTCGCAGTGAAGTGCTCTCAGAGTGGGCATGAGAACACTCTACTCCTGACCAGCCATTGGTAGATCACCATCTGCCTGGTCAGGCCATATACCCCTGCAGCCAAGTATATGGGTCCTTAATCCAGGACCAAGGGCGTCCTTATCCCATAACGAAGGGGGTCCTATTTACAGGAACAGATTTGCCCTAGTAAGAGGGTCTATGCAGCTACAGGTGGTACCTCCTTTATGCTGCATGGAGGTGGCAAGTATTCTTGATCAATGACCTAGAATACCTGACCTGACCATGCGAGGAATAGACATATATATATTATATATATGTATATGTATATTTTGTATTTCGTTTTGTAAGCATAAAATAATAAATAAATAAAATATTATTTTAAATAAACCTAGATCGACCTCAGATAAAATTCATATATTACTTTATCACTAGCTTTCGATATAATATGTATATCTATTTCAAGTGTTGAAAACCAACTATTTATAAATTAAATAAATTAATAACAATATAAGCACAATTTAAAATTCTGGAATTTTGTATACGTCATTCTTATTTCGTGTTTCTCAGGCGAACCTATTTAACTATGGGTTGACTACATCTACACGCAAATCATTCACTACTGCCTTGTTGATGGTGTTCAACCCGAATGGTTTCACTGTTAGCAGAGTACATTGACAAAAGCCCTCCCTGTCCCTTAGTTCGCTCGTTTGATCTTTTTTGTTTCTTTTTTCTTTTTCGTTTCTTTTTTGTTTAAATTTGGCGTTGTCAATGGGTGTCATTTTGAAGTCCGCAAAGTTGTGTCCAACCTGTTTACAGAAATGACGTTTGATTGAAGTCATGGGTTTAATGTTTACTATCTTGCTTTTATAATTTATAATTCTTGCTTTTAGGTCGGTTGTCGATCCTACCCCTTGTAAGTTGCATATTTCACACATTAACAGATAAATAACATTCTTAATGTGAAAAGTAAAATTTCCTTTAATTAGATATCTCTTTTTGTTCAGTGGGGTCGTTGTTGTAAAATTATTTAAAGGTTGAATAGATTCACAAGGATTAAATCTTCTTCGTTTACACTTCGTAGCACCAACCAAATCACTTCTATTACTGTAACTGTTTATAATTATACTGTAACAACTGTGTATACGGTTACCAGGCAGTGTCTGACTGTCTGACTAAATAATTTAATAACGTAAAACATTTTATTTTATATTAATTACGTTTTTAACCTTAACATTATTCCTACGATGGCCGAAGAATTCATCAAACTACAGAACGATGCGATAGCACAGCTGCGAATTATAAAGGAAAGGAAGAAAATCACCAACGATGAGGAGAGATCTTTTGTAGATACCGTACTACATGACGTTGACATCCCTGTTTACGCTAACCCTTGGTAATCTAAGCGATGCCCGAGAGCAGACAATAGAGGCCAAGAACATGGTCCTGAAGTCTAAGGATGAACTTCACAATCGAACAGGTGCCCAAACCCTCCGGATTATTGGAGAGTTTCGGTATTTGTATCGGTAGTTGGTCTATAGGTGACTGGGTTCGCGCAGCAACTCACAGGTTTAACTGGTAATGGTTTACTCACCTGTTTGACTGTCATAAATACGGGTTCGTCCCTTCCTACGAGTAAACTACAGCTTACTGTAGGTGGACTACTTACCTTACCTGCTAGAATCGGCGATGAAGTCACTTGTGGCTGCGGAATTGATTCCGATATAACAAACTTGTTACCTTACGTTGAGCGCACAGGTGATATCTCCTTCGGTTTTACAACTATGATCTGTTTCACTGGAGTCATGGGTTTGAGCATAGGAATAACTTGGGGAAAACGTTTACAGTAATCCTCGACGAACTCCTCTCCTCGATCTATCGCTCCCACACTTCCTGCCTTGATTCGCTTCTGGATTCCACAATATCGAGTCTCCATACGATCCAATGCAGACAAAATGCAGACAATGCAGACGTGATCTACGATTTAGTTCAAACTGGAGTTGCATCTCTCTCTCGCGTCGGTCTGCCTCCTGTTGTTGTGCCGCTAATTCCGCTTCCTGAATAGCTAAACGAGATTTTATTTGCCATTCCTCCAACTTGGCATGAGCGTCGGATGCTGCTTTCTTCTATGCAGACTCAGCTGCATTCGCCGCCGCTGGTGCTTCTTGTGAGCGGATTCAATTCCGCCTCACCAACCCCCATAAAGTGGGAAAGGGCGCCTTCAAGCAATATTGGGAAGTATGAGGTTGAGTACCAATCAACCTCGTATCACCCCCAATAAACAGGGATGACAAAAAAAATAAATGAAAGTAACAGCAGCGGGGGGGGGGGGGGGGGGGGAACACTCCCGCAGAGGTGAAGGCGAGAAGTAGGTTATCAACCCATGGGGGGACAGGAGAGGCATCAGCTGAGTAGTAAGGCCAACACAGTGTAATATTACCGGTTGGTGTTTCATATTATAGTTTAGTTTACTCAGTAGTTTGCTCAGTCACTTAGGACAGAACGGTGACACTTTAAGACCGTCACCACCGTCACCAATCAATACACATTATCATTACCGGTCAACTGTTCTATCTCAGTATCTGCTATCACCTATATTATATATATATTACTGTTCAAGTTTATTAACAAAGTTGGAACAACAGACTCTCTTTTTCCATCACACGGTGCGGCTGACGCGTACATAAACCAAACTGGTCAGGATCCTCTGTCGCCGCCGTCACACTTCTTGCTTCTAAACCCTCTTCCAGTCTCCGCATTTCTGATGCTTCAAATACAGCTTGGGCCTGGAGTTGAGCTTCGTCCTCCTGGCGTTGTCTCTCTCCCTCGATAGCAACTTGTACCATCTGTCGTTGCGCTTCTTCCATGGCGACTTGTTGTTGGCGTGCGACTTCCTTTTGTTGTCGAGTAATCACTGACGTCGTCCTACTAACATTGCCAACGTCACTCGTACACTAACAAACGATCTATCCAGTGGTGGAATTTGGTAGGCTCGCGACCCTTCTGGGTCAGGTCAGGTATTCTAGGTCATTGATCAAGAAAACTTGCCACCTCCATGCAGCATAAAGGAGGTGCCACCTGTAGCTGCATAGACCCTCTTACTAGGGCAAATCTGGTCCTGTAACTAGGACCCCCTTCGTTCTGGGATAAGGACGCCCTTGGTCCTGGATTAAGGACCCATATACTTGGCTGCAGGGGTATATGGCCTGGCCAGGCAGATGGTGATCTACCAATGGCTGGTCAGGAGTAGTCAGTAGGAGCAACAGTAGGAGTGGTCCTGAAGTCATAGTCATTTAGGTTTCATTAAGTTGAAACAAAACTTAACAGATAGAGAGCGTTGGGGGTTAGGGTATTGGCAAACATTGTAAAAAAAATTATATAGAACTTAATTAATCAATTTGATATTATTTTAAATAAATCTACTGTAATTCAAAGCACCAAGGTTTTAGAAACACACCAAAACCTACGTATACAAATAATAATTAATAGTAACAATAATAAATAATGAACGCGGCCACTGCACCCCATAAGCGGTTGCTTAGCAACGTTGTAATCACCTACGCTGCAGCAACTGGTCTATCTGTTTCCGGAATAAAGTCTTTACGTCATTGAGCTCGTCAACTAACTCCAGACATTCTTCTTCTTTCTCTCCGTACATAACCAACATCTGTTCGTATTTATCGGTACAAATAGACAACTCGTTCCTTAGTAAATCAACCTGGAATAATAGAACAATACAGGGGAGAGAGAGCGATTTAGATTTGAAAGTATTTAACCCTATTAGTACTGGGCTACTACTACTATTTATAATCGACCTGCATCATTGAAGCTGCACATTGAGATGCTGCTGGCTTAACAAAAACATTATTACCACCGCCATGTGATCCACAATTGGCACACCCAATGTAGCTTGCATTAAGAATGCTATGCCGGCTTAACAACAAAGTTGCACCGCCACAACTCCCTATCCCCATGAATTTCGCGAGGTTATCCGTATCTTGTGTCCTTTAGGATGCATCTCACGAAAGTCATGGTCTGTCCACCATGCTTATTTTCTCTATTGGGCTGCCAAAGTACAAGATTATGCACTGGCTGGTCCTCACGGAAAAAACAATCTCCTGCAAAGAGGAGGCGGCTTTTTTCAAGTGTCAAGCTTGGAGGAACCAATGATACACCTCCAATGTTATCTAGTGTCTGGTTGGAGATGTGTGCATTGTACTTGACACAATGAACCCGGCGTAGCAGTTTTGTAAATGTGCCATCCAGATATTTGGTGTCCTCAGCAGTTAGAGCCCAGCATGGACTCCCATAGAGGAGTACTGGAACTACTGCTACTCTAAATAATCGGACGTTAAGTTTCCGATTAATTCTCGGTGACTTCCAAATCCTAGAAAGCCTATTCAAAGCTGCCCATGCCTTTCTCTTACGTATTCGAAGGTCCTCACCTGACTTCCGGATCCATGATCCTAGGTAACAGAAGTCGTCCACATGCTCAAGCATACCATCCTTTGAGCTTATGCTCATCCGGTCAGAAATTTGCTGAGGACTTTCAATGTTAACTGTCAAAATATTGTTCTTTCTGGAGTTAATAAAAAGACCAACACTAGAAGCAGCATGTTCTAATGAGCTGAGGAGCCGTTGGGCTCCCACTAGTGATTCTGAGAGTACTCCTAAGTCATCAGCAAAGTCTAGATCAGTTAGGTACTTGGCAGAATTTCCTCGACTTCTGGAGCCAGTAGGTGGAGTTATCATCACCCCATCATCATTATGATTTATCTAAGGAGATGCGTAGAACATAGTCAACCACAATAATGAACAAGAATGGCGCAAGTGTGTCTCCCTGGAGGAATCCCCATAACACTTAGAATGGTTCTGTGTCACAGTCAACAGCAGACACAAAATGTCTCGGCACTTCCATACTTTGTGGTCAGTCCAGGGGGCCTTTTTCCTGTTTCGAGGGTATATTCATTATTATTTAATCAAATAAAATTGACATATTGAAAAATACACATTAAAATACAGGAACTGTTTGACCACAACATGACCACTCTGAGTGCACTTCACTGCGACCTGCACCTAGCAGCAGGGGTACAGGGCATGACCCAGCAGATGAGCTGCACAGCCAATGGTGGGTGATGTGCGCCAGAGTAGATATGGGTGATGGGCCTCATATCTGACTCCACTGCGACATCCACCTTGTGGAATGGCAAACCAGGGTGTGGTATTTGCCCTGAGAGCTGACTCGGCAAAAAAGCACCCCCCAACCCCCACTATGGATTACATTAGTAATGCGGAGGTCCAGCCACTAGAGGCCAGTGGAATGACTGGACACAATCGGCCTCACAGGCGTCAGTTATCTCCTGACCGGCTGCCTGTCTCACCCCCTACTGGAGAGAGAGCGGCAAACAATTCTTTGAGTCCCTTTCCTGATGACCTTTCTGGCCCAAACTCTGGGTCACCAGGGAGGCCAGATTGCGTGGGGGAGAGGGATTCTGGAGTTGGAGGCTACTCTCATGTTCCACCCCGAACAACAAAGCCATTGGTGAATCTGAGGCAAGTCACTAGACTAGCCTCAGTAAACACCCTAACACTCGGGTCCCCAATGCGACAAGGTGAGCTGACTGCCTTGGCAGATAAGCTTTCTCTTAGTGCAGTGGGTGTTCAAGAGCACCGAATGCAGACTGGACAGACTGATGAGGTTCTGATTAAGGACATGGGGGGCAGTTGGCGACTCGCCCTCGCTTCAGCAGATGATAGTGGCAATGGTGGAATTGGTCTATTGATGAATCCAACTGCACATGCAGCATTGGACAAAATAGACCACATCTCTAACCGCATCATCCGTTGCCACTTCTCATGTTCTGGAAGACTGGCTAAGAAGTTTACGAAGGTGGTTCTGATTGTGTGCTACTCTCCAACTAGTGTTGCCCCTGTATAGGAGGTGGAAAATTTCTACCAGAATCTGCAAGCAGCTACTGATGGAGTGGATCAGCATGCATTCTTAACATTCTTGGGAGAATTTAATGCAAGTCTGCATCAATCACCTACATCGCCCTGGGTCTATAGCAATAGTGTTAACCGAAATTCTGTCCATCTTCAGGATTTTATCTCTGGGAATGGATTGTTTTCGGCTGGAACCCAGTTCAAGAAGCGAACTGGAAAGCTATGGACTCATAGTGGACCCACTGGTCACAATTCTTTGAGTCCCTTTCCTGATGACCTTTCTGGCCCAAACTCTGGGTCACCAGGGAGGCCAGATTGTGAGGGGGAGAGGGATTCTGGAGTTGGAGGCTAATCTCATGTTGCACCCCGTCCAACTAAGCCATTGGTGAATCTGAGGCAAGTCACTAGACAAGCCTCAGTAAACATCCTAACACTCGGGTCCCCAATGCGACAAGGTGAGCTGACTGCCTTGGCAGATAAGCTTTCTCTTAGTGCAGTTTTCCATCACATGGTGCGGCTGACGCATACATAAGCCAAACTGGTCGGGATCCTCTGATCCCGTCACAGTCTTAAAGTCGCCTACTGGCCTAGTATCAAAGTAAGAAGTAGAGAACTGTGACTGCCAGCCACCAATAGAAGTAAAGATGAGTCAAGAAGGAGAGAGTACACTGCCGCGGACCCCGGACGACAACCTAACAATCCGCGAGGCCGCGACGCGACGGTATCGACCCACGACGCCGGGTTCGTCGACGATAGGTGATCCGGCGGCCCAGGCGGAGGGCGGCCGTCTACCACAACGAGGGACGAGCGAGTCGAGAGAGAGGGGAGACAAGTCGACGCACAGCGGCGCACGAGGTACTGATGTCGCCGGCCAGCCACAGGCCGAGGGCGACGGACGGCCCACCGGAACGGCGACGGTGGGGCCGCCGGTACGACGCCAAACACGGAGAGAAAGAGGGGACGTCGGCGACGAGGACGTCGGAGTCAGCGACCGGTTGCAAGAATCGGCAACCAGAAAACAGCTGAGGGAAGCCAATGAAGGGGCGAAGAAGGACCAGGTGAAGTTAGAGAAGCGGCTAGGTGAGTCGAATAAACATTTTGATTATCTAGTGCGCTTTGGGCAGGGAGAACTAGCCAATGAGAGAGCGAGAGCGGTCGCCACCAAACTGATCGAACTGTGGGAATATAGGGGTATGGAGCCTGGTGTAGTGTACATAGGGCCATACTTAGTCGATGCCCGGGGAATTAAGTTAGTGGGTTGGAGGGGACCACAGGAAGGCGAATCCGAGGTTGACCCCGAGGATTCAGTCTCGTCGGTCAACGAAAACCCTGGAGAGCGGGGGAAAGTTAGCATGACAGAGAGGCGACGGGAGTCCGTCGTGACCGATAAGTCCGCGACATCCTCCGCGAAAGAAAGAAGGGTGTTGGAGATAGATCTGGCATGTCAGCTGAGCATTGCGGCGCTAGATCAGAAAGAGTTAGAGAGACAGCTGAGTGAGGGGACTGCATTACTCGAGAAAGAGAGAGAGTTGGCGAGGGAGTGTAAAGAGAGAGCCGAGAGGGTAGTATTTACGAGGAGCCAGAAGTAGTGAAAACGTTTGTTAATATCCCACTTACAGGCACCGGGTGACAGAACCAGAACTGGTGTAGCTGTACGGGTGGGGGGGGGGGGGGGGGGGGGTAATAACAATACAGTAGAAGGTATTAATATTAATAGTACTGTAGTAGACAACCCTAATCAAACTTTTATTACAAGAAATAGTATTTTACCCAGTGATTCAAATACAAATAATCCAAATAATAATTTAAATCCAAATATCCAAAATAATCCAAATAATAATATTAATTTAAATATAGAAAATAATAATTCTAATTCAAATATTCCAAATAATTCGATTAATAATTTAAATTTAGAAAATAATAATAATTCTAATTTAAATAATTTAAATAATAATATTGATAACGGCGCTATTAATACTAATCTAGACACAGGTAGTCCGGCCAACGAGGGCCTGCATGGCCATGCAGTTAGTGTGCAGGGAGTAGCGGGAGTGAGAGACCCAGACGGGGGCCTGGTAGGCCACGTAGTTAGTAGGCAGGGAGTAGCGGGGGTGAGTCAACCCGACGGGGGCCTGCCAGGCCACGCAGTTGCACAGGGAGAGGCGGGGTTGAGTAGACCCAGCCGCATTAGAGACAGTACGTCGACTAGAGAGGGGTGTAGAAGCGAAGTAAGAGGTCGCGAAGTTAGAAGTGGCGAGTGGGGGGGGGGGGGGGAGCTACGGGCGCCCCACCACGGAAGATTAGTGGCGAGAGAGGGGTGGCAGAGAATGTCCCACAAGAGGGACGTAGAAGTGTAGTAAGAGATAGTGAAGTTAGAAGTTGCGGGTGGGGGGCTACGGGCGCCCCACCACGGAAGATTAGTGGCGAGAGAGGGGGGGGGGGGGGGGCAGAGAATGTCCGACAAGAGGGATGTAGAAGTGTAGTAAGAGGTAGTGAAGTTAGAAGTGGCTAGTGGGGGGGGGGGGGGGGGTTACAGGTGCCCCACCACGAGAGATTAGTAGCGAGAGGGGGGGGGGGGCAGAGAATGTCCCAAGGCGTCGGCGGATAATGCGCAGTACAAGTTAGGTGAACCGCGGCACCCGACGACGGAGAATAGTAGGGGGATGGCGAGTATCCCCAGGAGGGTCCAGCCGGACAGAGTAGAGTCAGATGTTAGCACCGAGAGTGGGCGAGCGAGAAGATGTCAGTCGGAAGAGAGAAGAAGATTAGTAGATTTTAACCGAGAGGTCGAAGAAAGAAGACGATTAGTAGAGTTTAACCGAGAGGTCGAAGCGAGAAGAAGTGAAGAAAATAATAGAAGAATCGTTGCTAGGAGCAACCGGAGAGCGAGGACGGATAGTGAACCGTCGATAGTAGATATGGAGTTAGGGAGTCAGTGGGGTTGAACCCCGGGAGATTGCCATCGCCCTGGAGAAAACCACCGCACGCCAAGAGAGGGGTACAGGACGTACCGATACGAAGACGAGAGCAGGAGAGGGGATCGAAGAGAAACTTCCCGACGGGATATAGCTGCCGATCGAGAGTACGGTAGTCGCGGGGAGATTCGAGATTCGAGAAGAATAAACTTCGGTTCGGAAGGGCACATGCAGACTGCAGGACATACTGTAGGCCTTACTGCACATACTATTATAGGCCATGCTGGGAGAGATAGTGTAGGCGATAGGGTAGCGCGAACGACGGGATTAAACCCGGAGGTCGCAGAGTACATACCGGTAGGTAGGCCAGAAGTGGATAGGCCTATATCGGTACCAGCACAGCAGCATGACTATAATATCCAGGGACATAACGTATATCCAGGGGAGGGGAGAGTTATTGCAGATAGATGTATGGGCCCCAATATATTAACATCAACCCAGTACCAAATATAATCCTGGTGGGGGGGGGGGGGCAGGGTGACATTCCCCCATTACAATATCAACAATACACTCAAACACGAATAAGAACATCGAACCCCCTGGACGAGAACAGGTCGTGCAACACGGAAATATGGAGGGGGCCGTTACCCCCAATGATATATCCTACACAAAGAAGGTCAACAGACAGGACGGGCGGTTTGCACCCAATGGGAGATTCTGTACAGCATCCATCGAACCCATTGGAAGCACAGGCAATGGGAATGGCTACACTAATCGATGCATTAAAGACCAGGATCGAGTTACCACCAGTCGAGCCATTTAAATTCGATGGAAGTAGGCCGGAAGAATACCTGCAATTTCGGCGCATGTACAGCAACGAGATATTAAGTAAGAACTTGACGCAGGCGGAGTGCCTAAAATATCTACAGGTATATACAGGAGGCCCACAGCTTATGACATCGTGAGGCAGTACCAGGGCATCGAGGGCGGCTTCACGACAGCATGGCGGGCGCTAGACAGGGAGTACGGGCACCCGGCCAAGATCATCCGGCAAACCCTGAGGGGTATAACATCGGGTGGCCTACAGGATAACCCCATCAGCATAAAGACCTTTGCGAACAAGGTCGAGAAGGCGTTAATTGTGCTGAAGACATTAGACGCGCCATACGAACTCAACGCATCTAATAACATCACCACGATAGCGCAGGCACTGCCGATCTGGTTGCGGAGCAAGTGGAGGAAGATCGCCTTCTCCACTCGGGAGAAGAAAGGTGCAGAACCGGGCCTAGAGGAAATGTCAAACTTCCTCAACTACGAAGCCGAGTTGATCACAGACCCAGTCTATAGTGAGGATAGTTTGGGGAAGGCACCAAAGACCGAATACAGCAGGCCTAAACCCGAACACAATCCTGCAGATCCATTCTCGAGAGTAAGACAGTCGCTACCACACGCGGCCACACAGGGGGCTACAAGCCCACAGTTAGCTGGGAGTAGGGCCACACCGTGGCAGGGACAGAAAGAAAATAACACCGCAAATAAATACAATCCCAACATACCCAGTAGGCCGAGTCTAGATAACCAAAACACTAAATCGGTGGATATAAACCTACGCGCGATACGTGAGGGACTATACAGGGAACGCTATAATCCAGGATTCGAATGTCAATTACATCGGGACGGAACCCATAAGACCATGAGTTGTAAGCACTGGCAAGTGTTGCCCAAACAAGATCGTATAGCCTACACAGACGCAAACGGACTATTGTTAGAGGTATATTGTATAGGCCATGCTTACAGGTGGAGGTCGGGGGGCAGCTCTAAGTATGTACCGGTAAGGTGATGTTATATATATATTTGTGTAGATTAAAGTAAAGTGTCAGACTTGTATGAATGCGTATTTCAGTATTTAACATAGTAGCTGAGCGTGGTTGTACCGTTACCAAACAGATTTAGGCCTATTGAAAACTTATTTTAATATAGACATATTGGTGTGGCAAAGACAGAGATCGACTACCACCTACAGACTTTATTTAACTGTGTACTGCTGACTAGGGCTACAGCTGTACATGCAGTGCAGCAGTGCCGACAGGCCAGCAGGCTGACGTGCCATGCCTGTTACCAGTATCCTCTTATTACCACTGTCGGTACCGAATCATCTGACCGTTGCGTTGATCCATTTAATCTGTTCAGACAGGCAGACAGCCCCGTATTGGTATTGGTCATAAGGGTCTGATGGTAGGCCTAGGCTTACAGGCCTATATCCATCCAGATATCATATTTACCGGTATTGCGGTACCTTACTGCTAAGGGTAACCGGTCTGCCGGTGCAAGAATCAAACGGACTATGACTTCTGTAAAAGAGTTGACACCCCCTCTATTAGGGGAAAATGAAAATTATAGGGAATGGAAGAAGTTGGTCAATCTTTGGTGTCAACGCAGCAAGGCCCCAGGAAGACAGAAAGCAGGTGACATAATTATTTATTCACTTAAGGGAGAGGCCAGATCTTTAGCTCTTTCACTGGAAGAAGACCTATTGCAAGCAGATGGGCAAGCTGGAGTGGAATATCTGTTAAAAGAATTAGATAAACTTTTTGAAAAAGACCGTGATACCCAAGGATATGAAAATTGGAAGAAATTAATTAACTTTACAAGAGGTGAGCGTACTGTTCTAATGTATTGTTCTGAATTTCGCAGATTGCCCAGAGAGGCAAAATTATTTAGTATAGATCTTTCAGATACTACGTTTACCTATATGGTACTAGACAACTGTGGCTTACCCAACAGTCAAAAATTATTACTACTATCAGTTGCTTTAAGTCAAACTGTGGCTGGTAGTGGGTTGAGTTCAGATAATGTGGAAACAGCACTACGTCGTATTGATAGCAGTAGCAATAACAACATTACTACCGGTACTGATTTAGAGAATGCAGATGCATCAAATTCAAAATATACAAATAGTGTACTTGTAGCAGCAGGACAAGATGAACCATCACTTGAGTATGAATTATCTGAAATGGAAGTCAGTGAATGTGACACATCATCTTTCAATGATGTAGAGAAAGATGAATTAGTGCGCTATGCAATGACTACTTATAATACTGGAAAAATAAATCAAGGTGGTACGAAGTCATGCAACAGAAGCTGGCATCAATCGGTACAAGGTAGACCTCGAATGAATGCTAGAGACATCCAAACTAGTGAAATAATCAGATGCTATGGTTGTGGGTCGCGATTCCATCTATATAGGTCAGGAAATTGTCCCAAGAATATTGGTAGTAAGGGTTCATATAGATTTCACAATAATAATGTATGTAATAAAGGAAACAGTTTTCAAAGATATCATCCGATGGGTGAGGAAAATCTTTTTGTAGAGAGACATGAGTCAATAGTTGAATCTCAAGAATCATATATTACTAACCAAAACGAAATATATATTGAAAATGATTCAGTAGCGATAATCGATTCAGCTTGTACAAGTACAGTGTGTGGGACAACATTCTATACACAGTATCGTGATAATTTAAAAACGGCAACTGGTTTAGAACCATTAAGACAAGAAGATGGTGGTAAAGTATATCGTTTTGGAAATGATGGCGTTAAAATTAGTCTATTTAATGTTAGTTTACCAGTTTCAATTTTTGGCAAAGTTTATCATCTATCTTGTGATGTTGTTAGGGGAAATTGTCCACTTTTATTAAGCCGAACAGCACTTTCAAAGTTGGGTTTGATACTTGATTTTAAAAATAAGATGGCAACAATTGAAAATTAAAGTTTTAATCTTAAACAATCACAAAAGGGGCATTTTGTCATTCCATTGATAACAAATTGGCCAAAGAACTCAATGCGTATGGTTGCAGATAAGCATAAAGTAACTGTTTCAGGAAATCAAACACCTAAAACGATCTCTTCTTCTTCAGCCAATATTGCAATATCGAATGGTGATTTGAGTATGCCATCAGTGTGTGATGATGTTGATAGTAACATTCAAATAGAATTCTCTCATACTATTGGTGATAAATGCGAAGTTTACAGTGTATCTAGTAAGGATATAACTACAATGGATCATAAAGTTCTAGCCAAGAGATTGCATATTAACCTAGGACATCCCTCTGAAGATAGGTTAATTAAAACAGTAAAAAGTTCATTGGACAATCAGAAAAACATACCGGTAATTAATGATATTAACATTAGAGGTATTGTGTCAGCGATAAATGAAGTTTCCAGGCAATGTGAAATTTGTAAGGCAGGAAAACGGCATAATAATCGGCCAAAGGTGACAGTTGCCCACGCTGACAAGTTTAATGACACATTAGCTATGGATCTTTCGGATTGGGTTGACCCAGTAACGTCACGGACTTATACAATGTTGCATTTAATAGATATATATTCTAGGTTTTCTGCAGCTTGTTTTATGAAGAGTAAGGAAACTGAAGAAGTAATAGAGGGGATAGCACAAACTTGGCTGACTGTATTTGGTCCACCTCAGAAAGTATATTCAGATAATGGTGGAGAGTTTCATTCTGTTGAATTAATGTGTTTTTACGAACGATTTGGAATTTACGTTGATACTACGGCAGCTGAATCGCCTTTTTCAAATGGCATATGCGAAAGAAATAATGGTACACTTAAATCAATTATGACTAAAGTATGTAAGGATAACTTCAGCTGGTCTTGGATACAGTTTATTAGCTAAAAATACTCTTATAGACAATCTTGGTTTTTCTCCATTTCAGCGTGTATTTGGCTCAAATCCTAGATTACCTGTTATAACTTCTGAAATATTACCAATGATCAATGATTCTGAAAACTATGAGCGCATACGCCAACATTTAAATTTGTTGCATGAAACAAGGATGGCTTGTATTGGAGCTGAATGCGATGACAGAGTAAAGAGAGCACTAAAACAGAGAATAATTTCAAGTGATGGTCCTTTTGCGTCTGGTGATAATGTATGCTATTGGTGGGATGAGAAGTCAAAAGCTGGAAGAGGTTGGCACGGTCCAGGAAAGGTTATTGGTCAGGATGGGTCAGTAGTTTTCGTACGACATGGAGGATTTGTGATAAATGTACATCAGCGTGATTTGAGAAGAATGAGTGATGAAGGCAAATTACTGAAGTTGAAAGAAATTGGTGGAAAACTTGTAGAAAATGAGAGTGAAACCAGAAACATAGAAGGAAACAACAAAAGTTCATTGTTAAACATGATTACTCCAAATACAACAATTGGTATTAATCAATCTCCGTTATCTACAGTCAAGCAGTTAAGTAGTATTGCTATGGACACATCTAATAATAATATTAGCATAAATAACACTGGAGCTCTAGATGATAAAATGGATAAAAGTGGGTCTCTAGAAAGGCCACAGCGTAACCCTAAACCAATTGTAAGATATGGAATAGATGAGGTTTATGAACTATCTGATAGTTATATAACTACTGCTGAAAATAATAGTAAACGATTTGCATATGCAAAGGAAGATGAACTAATTTCTTGGCAACAACACGGAGTAATGAAGGAGGTTAAAGAAGAAGACATGACTAATCAGCCAATCTCTTGCAAGTGGGTATTAACGGAAAAACAAGGAGCTACAGGATCAATAAGGTTAAAGGCAAGACTTGTAGCTCGTGGTTTCCAGGAGAACAAGTTGGATTTACAAACATACTCCCCAACATCCCACAGGGATACTCTCAAGCTCATTCTTGCTATTTTTCCATCACTTTGTTTTAGACCTCATTCCCTAGATGTTAAAACTGCTTTTTTGCAAGGTAAATCATTTGAACGAGATGTTTTTGTCGTTCCTCCACCTGAGGCTCATCTTCCTCCTAATATTTTTTGGAAATTGCTTAAACCAGTATATGGCTTGGTTGATGCTCCTAGAAACTGGTTTAATAGTTTATCAGAGGCACTTGTTAATCTTGGATTAAAGAAAAGTGACCTGGATCCCTCGTTGTTTGTGTATATAGTGAATGGTGAAATACATGGTTTAGTAACCATTCATGTAGATGATCTGTTGTATGGTGGTACAACTATATTCCATACAAAAATCATCAATAAATTAAAAGAAATCTTTGTGGTAGCACCTTCAAAGAAAGACAATTTTGAGTATACCGGACTAGTGATAAATACAATTGACAGTGTTGATAACTCATTTAACATTCATGTACTTACAAAAGATGAATATTTAATGAAAATGGGTTTCATGGCTGTTCGGAAGGGAGAATTAGACTGCCCAATGTCAAAGGACGAAATAACAGAATTTCGCTCCATTCTCGGTGTTCTTCAATGGGTTGGTTCACAAACACGTCCTGACATAATGTATGGAACATCTACATTATTGGGATCATTGAGAAATCCATTGGTAAAGCATATTCAACAACTTAATAAGTTAATTCGCAAAGCAAAGTCATTGCAGCCAATTAAACTTGTATATCGGCCGTTAGATTTAAAGACATTATCTCTGATTATTTATTCTGATTGTAGCTTTGGAGCCTTAAATGATGGGGGAAGTCAAGGGGGATTCATTGTTGGTCTCCATGGTCGATTAAGGAATTACGATGAGGTTAGAGTTAATATGTTAATGTGGAAGTCAAAACGTGTACAACGAGTAGTACGTTCTAGTTTTGCAGGGGAAACTCTTGCTGCACTTGACGGGTGCGATGCTGCGATATACATAAAAGCCATGTTGCATGAACTCACATTGAAAATTGACTTTATGAAACTTCTGACAGACTCTAAAAGCTTAGTGGATCACATCTTATACACAAAGAATGATCCTGCAGAAAAGAAGTTAAAGATTGACCTAGCAATACTCCGTGAAGAAGCATTACAGGGACTAAGTGTTCAACATGTAACTGGAAAGAAACAAGCAGCTGATGTCCTAACAAAGGAGATGCCTGGTGAACAAATTTTAAATCTAATAACTGATGGAATTATTGAATAAAAAAAAAAATAATAATAATAAATAAATGGAAAGGGGAATATTAGTCTATACTAGAATTTCATAAATGTGTGGTGGAGGTATTTTATGTATATAACTAACATATTAATTAAAGTAGAGTGAGTGTTAGAGGTATATTGTATAGGCCATGCCTTACAGGTGGAGGTCGGGGGGCAGCTCTAAGTATGTACCGGTAAGGTGATGTTATATATATATTTGTGTAGATTAAAGTAAAGTGTCAGACTTGTATGAACGTGTATTTCAGTATTTAACAACTATGTCATCGATGCGTGGTAGAAGGACACAGATCCGGAGAGTGTAGAGAAACAGCAGTAGGAGACAACGAGACTGGAGGCCAAACAATGGCTACAAGCACGACAGCAGCAAGAGAAAAGAGGAAAGTACTACTCGGGGTAGTACCAGTGAAGATAACAGGTCGAGGCGGCCGATCAGTCACAACATTAATTCTGGTCGACAGCGGAGCAGCCTTCACGCTGGTGGAGAACTGGGTGGCCGAAGAGATAGGGCTAAAGACGAGGCCAAATAGGATGGCGGTAACTACCGTCTCAAGTAAGGATGAGGTCCTGGAGATGAGGACGGGGCGGTGCAGGATATCAGCGATTGTACCGGGATTCGACTATGGGGCGACGATCGATCCCATCCAGGTGATAGAGTCGATAAATATCAACGCCATGCGACCAACCAACATCGAGGTTGAACAATATAGATTCCTGGACGGTATCGATTTCTCAATACCAAAGGTGGATGCTAGGAAGGTATCCATTATAGTAGGAATGGACTGCCCAACGGCCCACGAGAGAATGAAGACGGTCTTCGGCGAAGACAGGCAGCGGGATCCAACGGCGATCCTCACGCCGTTCAGATGGACGCTTAGCGGCCCAATTAAAACCAAGATTCCATCCAGGGTGACGGAGACATCAGGGTGCATGTTACCAGGCACCGTAGACACAGAGGACAAAGAGAAGAAACCGGAGATGGTAGATGAGCCAGACGGGGAAGTAGCAGTAGGAGAGTGGGCGGAGGAGAATGGATTTGACGCGGAAGACTTAGAGGCAATGGGATGGAACAAGGGTCCCAGCAAGTATCGGTATGGGAATGGAGAGGAGTGGACGGCGAGATGTCCAGAGGACAACCCGGAGGAGCGGACTGGGGAGTGTCCGGAGTAGTGTCCGGAGGAGTGTCCAGAGGAGTGTCTGGAAGAGACGCCGGTCCAGTTGAGAGGCATACCGACAAGGGGGAAGTCGAGTAAGAAGACAGGATGGAAAGGGGTAGGATTACTATTCTTCGTTCTGTTCTATCTATCCTTCCGATTTCCTTTCATTCTGCCGCCGGGAGACCAGATGAAGGGTGGCATTTGCTGCCAGGAGATAAGGAGGTTAAGAAGGTGGCAGAGAGACCCGATTTTAGGGTGGCGGAAGAGGGAGAGCCAGTTCCTGTTGAGTTGGAGTTGGCGAGGAAAGTGCGTCGAAAGATAAGAGGAGTTACAGGGGGGCAGCGGGACAGTGCCTCATGGAAAAATCGATGGAAGATCGAGGGGCACCTTAGAGTTTAGTCGTCCAATGTTTTGGACTGAGGGGGGTGGGAATGAGGGCGAGACGCCCTTCCCACACATAAATAAGTAAAAATAATAAAATAATAAAATAATTAAAATAAGAAAGTTAGAAGAGTTAGTAAGTAGAAAGTAATAGTTAGAAGAGTTAGTAAGTAGAAAGTAATAGTTAGAAAAGTTAGTAGTAGTCAGAAAGTTAGTTAGAAAGTTAGAAATATTAGGTTAGAAGTCGGCGGGTAAGGGAGTGTGGCATATTGACATGCCACGAGTAGTAGCAGAGGGGTTGTGGGCACCGTAAGCGCCACATAGAAAGTAGTAGTAGAGTGGTTGTGGGCACCGGAAGCGCCACGTAGATAGAGGAAGTAGTAGTAGAGGGGTTGTGGGCACCGTAAGCGCCACGTAGAAAGAGAGTAGAGGGGTTGTGGGCACCGAAAGCGCCACGTAGAAAGTAGTAAGCGGAGTAGACTTAGTAGAGTTAGGAGTTAGAGACTTAGAGGAGTTAGTAGGAGTTAGTTAGAGCTAGTAGAGTTAGAGTTAGTAGAGAGTTAGTAGGAGTTAGTTAGAGCTAGTAGAGTTAGAGTTAGTAGAGAGTTCTAGTTAGAGCTAGTAGAGTTAGAGTTAGTAGAGAGTTTTAGTTAGAGCTAGTAGAGTTAGAGTTAGTAGAGAGTTGGAGAGTTCTAGTAGAGTTAGGTGTTAGTTAGAGTTAGAGAAGCTAGAAGGTAATAAGTAGTAAGAGAGTTAGATAGTAGGTAGTTAGTAAGCTAGCTAGTAAGCTAGTCAATACACATTATCATTACCGGTCAACCGTGCTATCTCAGTATCTGCTATCACCTATTATATATATATTACAGTTCAAGTTTATTAACAACACTGGAACAACAGACTCTCTTTTTCCATCACACGGTGCGGCTGACGCGTACATAAACCAAACTGGTCGGGATCCTCTGTCACCGCCGTCACACTTCTTGCGCTAAATCCTCTTCCAGTCTCCGCATTTCTGATGCTTCAAATTCAGCTTGGGCCTGGAGTTGAGCTTCGTCCTCCTGGCGTTGTCTCTCTCCCTTGATAGCAACTTGTACCATCTGTCGTTGCGCTTCTTCCATGGCGACTTGTTGTTGTCGAGTAATCACTGACGTCGTCCTACTAACATTGCCACCGTCACTCCGTACACTAACAAACGATCTATCCAGTGGTAGAATTTGGTAGGCTCGCGACCCTTCTGGGTCAGGTCAGTTATTCTAGGTCATTGATCAAGAAAACTTGCCACCTCCATGCAGCATAAAGGAGGTGCCACCTGTAGCTGCATAGACCCTCTTACTAGGGCAAATCTGGTCCTGTAACTAGGACCCCCTTCGTACTGGGATAAGGACGCCCTTGGTCCTGGATTAAGGACCCATATACTTGGCTGCAGGGGTATATGGCCTGGCCAGGCAGATGGTGATCTACCAATGGCTGGTCAGGAGTAGAGTGTTCGCATGACCACTCTGAGTGCACTTCACTGCGACCTGCACCTAGCAGCAGGGGAACAGGGCATGACCCAGCAGATGAGCTGCACAGCCAATGGTGGGTGATGTGCGCCAGAGTAGATATGGGTGATGGGCCTCATATCTAACTCCACTGCGACACCCACCCTGTCGAATGGCAAACCAGGGTGTGGTATTTGCCCTGAGAGCTGACTCGGCAAAAAAGCACCCCCCAACCCCCACTATGGATTACATTAGTAATGCGGAGGTCCAGCCACTAGAGGCCAGTGGAATGACTGGACACAATCGGCCTCACAGGCGTCAGTTATCTCCTGACCGGCTGCCTGTCTCACCCCCTACTGGAGAGAGAGCGGCAAACAATTCTTTGAGTCCCTTTCCTGATGACCTTTCTGGCCCAAACTCTGGGTCATCAGGGAGGCCAGATTGCGAGGGGGAGAGGGATTCTGGAGTTGGAGGCTACTCTCATGTTCCACCCCGAACAACAAAGCCATTGGTGAATCTGAGGCAAGTCACTAGACTAGCCTCAGTAAACACCCTAACACTCGGGTCCCCAATGCGACAAGGTGAGCTGACTGCCTTGGCAGATAAGCTTTCTCTTAGTGCAGTGGGTGTTCAAGAGCACCGAATGCAGACTGGACAGACTGATGAGGTTCTGATTAAGGACATGGGGGGCGGTTGGCGACTCGCCCTCGCTTCAGCAGATGATAGTGGCAATGGTGGAATTGGTCTATTGATGAATCCAACTGCAAATGCAGCATTGGACAAAATAGACCACATCTCTATTCGCATCATCCGTTGCCACTTCTCATGTTCTGGAAGACTGGCTAAGAAGTTTACTAAGGTGGTTCTGATTGTGTGCTACTCTCCAACTAGTGTTGCCCCTGTAGAGGAGGTGGAAAATTTCTACCAGAATCTGCAAGCAGCTACTGATGGAGTGGATCAGCATGCATTCTTAACATTCCTGGGAGAATTTAATGCAAGTCTGCATCAATCACCTACATCGCCCTGGGTCTATAGCATTAGTGTTAACCGAAATTCCGTCCATCTTCAGGATTTTATCTCTGGGAATGGATTGTTTTCGGCTGGAACCCAGTTCAAGAAGCGAACTGGAAAGCTATGGACTCATAGTGGACCCAGTGGTCACAAGTCCCAGATAGACCATATCCTGTTTCGTAGGAAATACAGGAGCTCTATGCAAGACTGTAATGCATTTACACTAAGACCCTTCTCCAGTGATAACCGCCTTATTGTGGCCAAGGTAAGACTTAGTCTGCGTGCTAGCAGAACAACAAAATCTGCCTTGCCGCGGCATGACTGGTCCTCTCTGTTGCAGCAGCCAAGTGTGAGATCCAGCTTCACACTACAGCTGAGCAACAGGTATGAGGTTCTTGCCTCTGAGGCGGCAGATCACTGTGAGGGCTATACTGCCTTCACAGAGGCAGTTAAGTTAGCAGCTGCAGAAACAGTTCCTGTATACCCTCGAAACAGGAAACGGGCCCCCTGGACTGACAACAAAATTCAGAAGTGCCGAAATGACCTCTAAAAGGCGCAGAAAGAGTCCCGACTCCAACAGACTACAGCGGCCAAGAATGCAGTTAAGGCTGCATCTAGGTCCCTGAACAGGCAGTACTCTGTTAATTTACATGAGCTAATAAGCCAACAGGTTGATGCCATCAATGATGCTGACGACAGCAGGCTACTAAATTTCAAATTTTTTAATATCTATAGTAAACAAATTTTCGAAATATAAATTAAACTTATATTTGTATTTTAGATAGATGATTTAGTTATTATGGTCCATTTTTGCATATCATTGCGGTGAAACAACCTGATATTTCTATTCGCAATAATTTTTATTGTCCGTTTAAATCCTTTTTTTGTCCTTTTTTTTTAATTTTTATGTCCTCCAAAAGTTTAATGTTAGGTTCCATGCTACCGGTTTCTCTACTGCTGTTCTCTCACGCTATCAGTACCGGTATTAGTATATATAGCACTATTTTGCTGTATTGTATGTACAGATGTAGGTATAAAGCAGGTATTTCTGTATTTTAGTACCGGTACCGGCACCGGTACTGCTTTAGGCCTACTGTGTAGCCTACCATTTAAATACGGTAATGGTAGGCCTACCGGCAGACCGGTTGTGCTAATGGTACAGTAATTACATTGTATTGATTTAATTTGACAGGTGAAGAAATTGTATTAATTTTATTTGAAATAAAATTTAATTGAATTTATGTAATTTGAAATGTAAATCAATGATGCTTTATCTTTAAGCTGTCCCATTCCCTCAAATGTTCATGACATAGTTTATTGTTATGTTCATGACATAGTTTATTGTTTTGGTTAGAAAATCCCGTCTCTGTAACCTGCTCCTTTCCCTTAATTAGTTAAATAATCGTTTATTGTTTTGGTTTGGTTAAAAAATCCCGCCTCTGTAACCTGCCCCTTTCCCTCAATTAGTTAAATGATCGTTTATTGTTTTGGTTAGAAAATCCCGCCTCTGTAACCTGCTCCTTTCCCTGAATTGGTAAAGTGACCGTTTATTGTTTTGGTTAGAAAGGCCCGCCTCTGTAACCTGCCACTTTCCCTCAATTAGTTAAATGATCGTTTATTGTTTTGGTTAGAAAATCCCGCCTCTGTAACCTGCTCCTTTCCCGCAATTAGTTAAGTGATCGTTTATTGTTTTGGTTAGAAAATTCCGCCTCTGTAACCTGTCCTTTTCCCTCAATTAGTTAAATGATCGTTTATTGTTTTGGTTAGAAAATCCCGCCTCTGTAACCTGCTCCTTTCCCTCAATAAGTTAAGTGATCGTTTATTGTTTTGGTTAGAAAATCCCGCCTCTGTAACCTGCTCCTTTCCCTCAATTAGTTAAGTGATCGTTTATTGTTTTGGTTAGAAAATCCCGTCTCTGTAACCTGCTCCTTTCCCTGATTTGGTAAAGTGACTGTTTATTGTTTTGGTTAGAAAACTCGGCCTTAACCTGCTTCTTTCCATCAATTGGTAATTGTTTTTGGCTATAAAATGAGTGTTTTGCTACGTCATGTGGTAATCGATTATCGACAACAACCACAAACTATTAAATAATTTTATTTAGTAATTTAATTGAGTATTATTATTGAGTAATTTAATTACACAATATAGAGTTTTAGATATAAGTAGATAAGTTTTAGATATAAAATACTAACGATTATAAGTACTGAAACTGAACCAGCTGACAGCACTGTACCGGTAATAACAGCATTGCAGCAGTATGGAGTTTGATGCTATTGGGGGCAAAGCCAGTGTGCCGTCACCGTGCCCACATATTGATAATAATGTGCTGGCGTACGTATGGACAGCGCACATTCGGGGCCTCCATCGTAACTCTATCATTTCTGTTATTGGCCCATGGCCTCACTTTAATGACGTTTCGCTTAAAGAAGCAAAACAGTTGCTCCTGGGGAAATTGGATTCTCTAAACGACAGATCGGTAGCCAAACAAGAGTTCTCGAAAAAGCGTCAAGTAGGTGACTCTTTTCGGCGTAACATAGTTGGAGATATCCTCGATATTTTCGAATTCCCGGGGTTTCAGAAACTGGAACCACAACCTGTGTTTGTGCCAAGAGACCTTGCCGACATCCCTCCATTTGCCAGCACAGACGCCGACATGCTCTTTCTACTGAATTTGATAAGCAGTCTCCAAGACCGCATTGCGGTTCTTGAAGATCGTTCGAATAAAAGTACCGGTAGTTACGCAGATGCTCTGCAACTTCCGTCGCAGGAGAGCAAACAGCGAGACACACGTGTTAAGAAAAAGAAACAAAAGAAACCGAAACCACAAACGGTGGTCGGCGGAGAGACTCCAAAACCAATGGATAAACAGCATATTGTTATCGACTCATCCTCGGATTCCGATGACCAAAATACAGGAGAGGATACCGCTACCGGTACCGATTATACACTGATTGGTCGCGGCGGTAAACCCACACGCAAAGATCAACCAGGGCGACCTGGCCCAAAGAGGAGACCGGTCAGCTTGTACCCGACTACGGAAACGGATGTGCGTACCAGAACGGGAAACCGGGGGAGGAGTCATAGACAGTCGGCTGTCTACGGCACCTCTAACAGTACGGGGAACGGCTTCGGGGCAGTGGAACCTAAGAAGAAACTTTTTCTTACAAACTGCGATCCCGGGGTTGCAAAGGAAGCTATAGAAGCGCATATTAAGAAAGTCACTGGATTTGAAATTACGTGTAACCCGATAGGTGTAGGAGATGGCACGCTTCCCTACTCTTCGTTCGTCATTACCTGCAAACTCACCGAGGTAGATTCGCTTTTGGACGGCGCAGTCTGGCCGCGTTTCTGTCGAATACGTCCGTTCTATGAATCGCGTAAAGAGAATCGTGGCAGCTTCGTTGCTGGCTCTGGACCAGGTCCAAATGGCGTTCCACCGTCAGGAGGACAAGCTCAGTCAGCAGACAGCAACGGAGTCAGTGTTGCATAGGTATATATTTGAGTTTTTTTCAATTGATAATTGATATATATATTGTAAATAATAATTGAGTGTTTTTTTTTTTTATAAAATGTCTATCAGAATTTATATTTTATTATTTTTTTTACTGATGCATGTAAATATGAATAATCAAGTAAATGAACACCTGACAATCGCATCATATAATTGTAACTCTGTAAGAACTGCTCACTCACGTCAAGCAATTAAGAAACTTTGTGATAGTAGTGCGGATTTAATATTTATTCAGGAGCATATGTTACCAGCCCAAGATCTAGATATGCTATCGAACATAGACCAGAGGTATTTTGCTCGTGGTATCTCTAATGTTGATCTGAGTGACAGACTCCTACATGGTAGACCATACGGTGGTCTAGCGATTTTGTATAGAAAAGAAATTGCAAATTGTATTACGTGCATTTCCTACAATGAAGAACGGTTATATGGGATAAAAATATCTCTGCCAAATGATCAAGAAGTATTATTTGTAAATGTTTATTTCCCATATAAATGTGCTGAAAACGACGATGAATTTTTAAACTGCCTTGGCAAGTTGGGAGCTATTTTTGACAGCGCGGAAACAAATTTTTGCATTGCTATTGGCGATTTTAATGCTGATGTAAATACAGATTACTTTAATTATATTAATTCTTGGTGTATAGACTCTAATTGTACTGTAAGGGATGTAGACCTACTTGGTAATACAACTTTTACATTTGTTAGTGCCTCCCATGGTTCTACCTCATGGTTAGACCATGTAGTTTGCACAGAGGCAGCAGCAACACTTATTTCTCATATAGAAGTTGACTATAACTTGGCTATTTCCGACCATATGCCGCTCCTCACCCATTTCAGTATACCTGGTAACACGGGTGTTCGAGCACAGCACGGCGAGAAAAATAATCAGAACCACTATCAGAACCCGGTCAGTTGTGATTGGTCTAAAGCGAATGCAGCTGATCGCGTAGCTTATAGTCAACGTCTAGCCAAACGTCTAGATGATTTATGTGTGCCTGTAGACTCTGTTAATTGTAGAAATGTAAATTGCTCCTCATTGGAGCATGCAGATGCAATTAATACATATTATTCTGAAATTGTAAAAGCGATCCAGGGTGCTTCCAGTGAGTGCCTGCCAAAACGTAAGACGGATAAAACGGCAGAAAAAGGTAGACCTATACCTGGCTGGAATGATGTATTGAAACATAGATATGAATTTTCACGTTTATGCTTTAGGATCTGGCGCGCTCACGGGTGCCCTAGAACTGGAGTGATTTTCTCAGAATATATGTCATCGAAACTGCATTTTAAACGTGCAATGAGAGAGTGTAAACGCAATGATAAAAAGTTGCGGGCGGACAAGTTAGCTGACTCTCTTTATAGCGATAAGAGCAATGAGTTTTGGAAAAATGTCACCAAAGAATGTTGCAATTCGGTGCCTCTATCTAGTAAAGTAGGTGAGGCAGTTGGTGAACCAGATATCGCTAACTATTTTAAGGATAAGTTCAGTGCTTTATTTAATTCAGTGCATAATGATAAAGATAAAGTTCTTGTTGATCGTGCTTTAGGTAACATGTCTTTCGATCTAGAAATGATAGTTAATACGGATGAGGTTAATGAAGCTATAAAAAAACTTGCTTCTGGTAAGGCGGCAGGCCCAGACGGCCTTTCCGCCGAACATTATAAATACGCTTCAGGTAATTTGACCGTACATTTAGCAAATATTTATACGTTTATTAATATTCATGGTTCAATGCCTCCAGAGTGTATAGTTTCTGATTTGATACCGTTAGTTAAAGATAGAAATGGCGACATCACGGACGGCGATAATTATCGTGGAATTATTCTTTCCACTATATCTAGCAAATTGCTGACCAAAATACAGGAGAGGATACCGCTACCGGTACCGATTATACACTGATTGGTCGCGGCGGTAAACCCACACGCAAAGATCAACCAGGGCGACCTGGCCCAAAGAGGAGACCGGTCAGCTTGTACCCGACTACGGAAACGGATGTGCGTACCAGAACGGGAAACCGGGGGAGGAGTCATAGACAGTCGGCTGTCTACGGCACCTCTAACAGTACGGGGAACGGCTTCGGGGCAGTGGAACCTAAGAAGAAACTTTTTCTTACAAACTGCGATCCCGGGGTTGCAAAGGAAGCTATAGAAGCGCATATTAAGAAAGTCACTGGATTTGAAATTACGTGTGCCCGATAGGTGTAGGAGATGGCACGCTTCCCTACTCTTCGTTCGTCATTACCTGCAAACTCACCGAGGTAGATTCGCTTTTGGACGGCGCAGTCTGGCCGCGTTTCTGTCGAATACGTCCGTTCTATGAATCGCGTAAAGAGAATCGTGGCAGCTTCGTTGCTGGCTCTGGACCAGGTCCAAATGGCGTTCCACCGTCAGGAGGACAAGCTCAGTCAGCAGACAGCAACGGAGTCAGTGTTGCATAGGTATATATTTGAGTTTTTTTCAATTGATAATTGATATATATATTGTAAATAATAATTGAGTGTTTTTTTTTTTTATAAAATGTCTATCAGAATTTATATTTTATTATTTTTTTTACTGATGCATGTAAATATGAATAATCAAGTAAATGAACACCTGACAATCGCATCATATAATTGTAACTCTGTAAGAACTGCTCACTCACGTCAAGCAATTAAGAAACTTTGTGATAGTAGTGCGGATTTAATATTTATTCAGGAGCATATGTTACCAGCCCAAGATCTAGATATGCTATCGAACATAGACCAGAGGTATTTTGCTCGTGGTATCTCTAATGTTGATCTGAGTGACAGACTCCTACATGGTAGACCATACGGTGGTCTAGCGATTTTGTATAGAAAAGAAATTGCAAATTGTATTACGTGCATTTCCTACAATGAAGAACGGTTATATGGGATAAAAATATCTCTGCCAAATGATCAAGAAGTATTATTTGTAAATGTTTATTTCCCATATAAATGTGCTGAAAACGACGATGAATTTTTAAACTGCCTTGGCAAGTTGGGAGCTATTTTTGACAGCGCGGAAACAAATTTTTGCATTGCTATTGGCGATTTTAATGCTGATGTAAATACAGATTACTTTAATTATATTAATTCTTGGTGTATAGACTCTAATTGTACTGTAAGGGATGTAGACCTACTTGGTAATACAACTTTTACATTTGTTAGTGCCTCCCATGGTTCTACCTCATGGTTAGACCATGTAGTTTGCACAGAGGCAGCAGCAACACTTATTTCTCATATAGAAGTTGACTATAACTTGGCTATTTCCGACCATATGCCGCTCCTCACCCATTTCAGTATACCTGGTAACACGGGTGTTCGAGCACAGCACGGCGAGAAAAATAATCAGAACCACTATCAGAACCCGGTCAGTTGTGATTGGTCTAAAGCGAATGCAGCTGATCGCGTAGCTTATAGTCAACGTCTAGCCAAACGTCTAGATGATTTATGTGTGCCTGTAGACTCTGTTAATTGTAGAAATGTAAATTGCTCCTCATTGGAGCATGCAGATGCAATTAATACATATTATTCTGAAATTGTAAAAGCGATCCAGGGTGCTTCCAGTGAGTGCCTGCCAAAACGTAAGACGGATAAAACGGCAGAAAAAGGTAGACCTATACCTGGCTGGAATGATGTATTGAAAATGAAAATGAACGTGAAAATGAATTTTCACGTTTATGCTTTAGGATCTGGCGCGCTCACGGGTGCCCTAGAACTGGAGTGATTTTCTCAGAATATATGTCATCGAAACTGCATTTTAAACGTGCAATGAGAGAGTGTAAACGCAATGATAAAAAGTTGCGGGCGGACAAGTTAGCTGACTCTCTTTATAGCGATAAGAGCAATGAGTTTTGGAAAAATGTCACCAAAGAATGTTGCAATTCGGTGCCTCTATCTAGTAAAGTAGGTGAGGCAGTTGGTGAACCAGATATCGCTAACTATTTTAAGGATAAGTTCAGTGCTTTATTTAATTCAGTGCATAATGATAAAGATAAAGTTCTTGTTGATCGTGCTTTAGGTAACATGTCTTTCGATCTAGAAATGATAGTTAATACGGATGAGGTTAATGAAGCTATAAAAAAACTTGCTTCTGGTAAGGCGGCAGGCCCAGACGGCCTTTCCGCCGAACATTATAAATACGCTTCAGGTAATTTGACCGTACATTTAGCAAATATTTATACGTTTATTAATATTCATGGTTCAATGCCTCCAGAGTGTATAGTTTCTGATTTGATACCGTTAGTTAAAGATAGAAATGGCGACATCACGGACGGCGATAATTATCGTGGAATTATTCTTTCCACTATATCTAGCAAATTGCTGGAGCATGTATATTTAGAAAAAATATCAGATTACCTATACACAACGGACTCACAATTCGGTTTTAAAAAGGAGTTGGGCACGGAGCTAGCCATATACACTCTAAAGGAAATTATACAATTTTACCTAGATAATGACAGCCCTATATATGTGTGCTTTTTAGACTCATCCAAGGCTTTTGACCTCGTAAATCATTATAAACTTTTTAGTAAATTGATTGAACGGAAAGTGCCGTTGTATTTAGTTCGTGTTATGGTTTATTGGTATCGTTTTCAGTGTATAAGCGTGAGATGGGGGGGTTTCCATTCCATCCCATTTTTTGTTACTAATGGTACTAAACAGGGTGGAATTCTTTCCCCTTTATTTTATAATGTTTATTTATATGATTTAAGCTTAGAATTTGATGCTACCAATGTAGGTTGTCAAATTGGTAATCATAGGGCGAACCATTGCATGTATGCGGACGATCTCACGGTGTTATCAAACTCCGCATATGGCATGAATAAGCTATTACGTATATTTGAGGACTATACAAAATTACATTCAATCAAGATTAACGTGAAAAAGTCCAAATTAATGTGTTTTGTGCCGAAATCGAATACAACTATTGTAACAACAAAATTTAATATAAATGGTGTTATGTTAGAACAAGTAGATCAATTTAAGTATCTAGGCCATATTATTCATGCTTCCACAGATGACGGGCATGACATTATCAATCAGTTACATGCACTTTATAGACGTGGCAATATGTTAATTAGGAAATTTGGTGTCTGCTCGATTAATGTAAAACGGAAACTATTTTTAGCTTTCTGTTCACAATTCTATTGTAACTCATTATGGGCTCGTCGCAATTTTGACGCAAGATTATACAACAAATTTAGAGTGGGTTATAACAATATAGCTAGGAAATTATTTGGGTATAAATATGACTGCAGTGTATCGCTAATGTTTGGCGAGCTTAACTTGTGCAAATTCATTCACGTACGGTATAACGCAATTCGATCACTATGGTCACGCATCGAAAGTTCTACAAATATTTTAGTGCAAACAATATCGGAAGTGACAGCCCCTTCAAGCAGAATACGTGAAATGATAAATATGGATTTTTAGAACTTTGAAATAGACTCTATTCATTATACGTATATTTTACTATTAAATTGTGCTGTGATCTAATAATTATATTATTGTAATTTGTAATTTATGTTAATTATGGGCCTCCAGGCCTGGATTAAAAAGAAATATATAAATATAGAGTCTTTTTATCACAGGCGCATATGGAAATCTATCTCATAGTCTATAAATCATGGAATGTTTTGGCACAGGCATAGTGAAATCAACTATCTGACAGTCCAGAAATCAGCAGTCTGACAGTTTGAAGAAATACATACATAAAAAGTCATTAAAAGGACAATAAAAGTCATTACAAGGACAACAAAAGTCATTATGCATAATTCGTAAAAAAAAAAGGACAAAAAAAGTCAAATAAAAGGACATAAAAAATCACTGCCATTTCTATTTGCAAGTAAAGTTTATTGTTGTTAAGGGTTGCTTAGTGATCTACATTAAATTTAGAGTACTTTTATTAGTATTTTAAATAGAAGTTGACAACTACCTGTTGATGGCTTTAGGCCTGGCAGCTGTTATATAAACCATGTAGTATGAGTGGAGAATTTTCAGTGCGCTGGTCCAATGAGGAGCGAGCAGCAATGCCCTCGAAGCATTACCTGTAGTAATAATACATTGCAGCTAACCTCAGCTCAATAGAAATTGTGAGTTTATATATTCGTTTTGGGGCCCAAATCCCTTTTGGGGCCCAAATCCCATTATTATCTCAACTGAACTCTAGCTTGATTCTTCCTTTGTTAATTTCTTGTCATTTATATTAGTTTCGAGTTTGAGCAATATGTTTTGTGTATATTAGTATAGAAATTGTCCTTGTAATAATATGTCCTAGATTATATTATATTTGAAAGTCGGTTTAATGTTTTAATGGATTAATGTTTTGGAAACGCTACAGCTTACAGCGGTCATGTTGGGGCGTATATGGTAATTTGGCGAAGGGATGAGACGCCTCAACGCACATTGGAAATAGTCAAGGGAAGTATGGGGCTTATTTTGGGCTAACAGATCGGTTTTGGGGGGCTAAATGGGTTTCAATACGTCCTAAAGATATAGTACTGCTTCATAGGTAACAGTATAATAAATTGGGAAGGAATGAATAAATTTAGTTGTATTTCCCGTTTTGAACCTGACTTGTTTGTAAATAAATTATATACCGCAAGTCAATCGAAGATTAAACTAAATTGGGGGGATACGCGAGTAAAAATAGGTCTTGCTTGTGTACGTTTTCGGGGCAAATGTTTTGGGTTAGTTAGGTATCGTCCTTCATTGGTCCATTTAGAAAACTACGGGATATTTGTAATATGTGCCAAGTTTAGCCATTGGGCATAACCTATAGATAAGAAAATTGTACTTAGATAATTTGTACTATTCTAGAATGAGAGTGTAGTTACAGTACAGATAATTCATTCTAGAACTGTGAAATCGGTTTTCTAAGGAGGGATGGAATCCTGGTGAGTCTCAAACATTTCTGGCCTATGTTAAATTTAGGTTTATATTTTAATGCGGTAACAATCTGTAGTCAGGATTTTTCGGCTTATAAAATAGATATTTCGCATCTACACTTACTGTAAATTATAAAGGTGATAGTAACAGGTGCTATTACATTGAAGTCCTGGACCAGCGTTTTCCTTTGCTTGCGATAGATAATTTGTTTTCCCTGGCGGGGGTTTTTATTTCGAAATAAATTATATATTTCGCAGGAGGAATTTGAGATCGAAATTTTAGTTTATATTAAGATTGTGGATCGAAGATTCATTGGATATTATTTGGTTCCTACGAATTCTACATACAAACAAGTTAAAAAATTGTAGATATTTTAAATACAAAAATAGTAAAAATTTTGAATTTGAAGCACGCCAAGAAGGGTGTTTATATTTATAGTAAATTTAGATGCGAATAAAAAATTAAATTTGTTTTGGACTTAAAATTGTAAATTAATTTGTAGGTTTCAGATTCTGAGACAACCGATTTATTCTCCGTACAACTTTAAGGTACACAGCAGTCATCTACACAACCGAGTTTGGAGTTTACGATTTCTGGGTTTGGTGCACTGGTGTACAGCAGCTGCAGCAAGGCTGACACGGATTGGTACGCGGCAGAAAGCGATTCTAAGTGTAAAAGCTTTTGCGGATATAACCAGTCATTTTTCTCCGCAATGAACTGTTTAGTTGTTTTAGCGGACATAACAAGCCATTTTCTCCGCAATGTACCCTGTAGGTGTTTTAGCGGACATAACAAGCCATTTTATGCCGCAATACGCCAAATACTCTAAATAGAGTGTAGTTCAGATGACGAAATCTGTCAGCTGATTTACTGTCGATGTGGAACTTCTTCGTTCAGCTCGCTCGGCCAATCAGAGCGATTTTCATTTTATCTTGCACAGAGGCCTACGGAAAACCGCGCAATGCATTACGGTCTTTGTTTACCTTTCTGAGCGAGAACAACTGCTTGGAAATTCTTCTGTACTTCTGTGTTAGAAGTTTCAGACTTTGGCCAACATTAGACGGCTTTGATTATAAAAACGTAAATCTATTAACTCTGCACTCACGCAATCCTATTCACCGAATTATTTTACTGCTGTTTACTGTCGGTTATTAACTGTTATATGTTGATGAATATGTTGTTCTATTTGGAGAATATCGATAAATAATCATAAAACCCCAATCTTCTTGATTACTGAAGGTAAGAGGGACCTGTTACCGGTAGCAATTGCGACTTACATTACAGTGGTTTTAGTGTGCATTAAATGCTATTTCATAATCCCTACATGTGTCAGTTGCTATCCTCCTTATATATGGTTAAATTCAGTGACGGTCGGCAAATAAGTGTGCAGCAGTGTGAAGTCGTATGCAGCAGTGTGACAGATAATAAAGCATCTCCTAAAGAATGCGCTATTTACGAAAATCAGTAGCCATCTCGTTGTGTTTAGTATAAGTCATAACTCTGTTTTATACTTAAAGCGCCACGTCCTAAAGGAACTGTTAATATTTCCCCGAAAGTGAATAATATTGTCAGAGATTATATAGTAACGATCAATCGAATAATACCGTAGGTCTGCACCGCAATCCCTTCAAAGCATCCGAATCCAGTCTCCCTTAACTGTGGGTGAATGATTGCGCATAGACTGGCTTCGGCTAATGTTACTTCATGTGCATTAAATAGTTGTTATAGGCTAAAGTCGATTTATAAACAAGAGGACACCTAAAATTGGCGGGTTAAACTGCTAAAGGTCTGAAAGCGCGAACACTAAGGTTAGTTGTATCGTTATTATTTCTTTCTGCCCGTGAGATAAAATTGAAAGTTTTTATGGCTAGAATTTAGTGATTTGAATATTAAAAAAATTCTAGAGATAAATTTGGAAAAGGTAACATCGGTTGGTATAAGCCCGTACAAAATGTGATCTAAGGTATTTTTTATTGTGCGTTGAAGGTTGTCTCTGACCCACAGCCATTTATAAAAATATTAAAGGTAAATTAATTAGAATATATTGGTAAGTGTTAGGTGTAATATCCTATACCAATATAATATTCTAGCTGTTAAATGCAGCAAATATAAATTTTGTTATAACTAAATTAATTTTCACCGCAAGGTAAGTATTTATATTGACAGAATATTAACACATTGATACAGACAAGAGAATGAGTAATTTGACAAATACTGACGCTCCAGTAACAGAGAATTACGAAACTGCAGACGATACTAGCCCACCAGAAAATGGCGGAACAACACCTTATGCCACATCTGACGAAGCTGGACCAACAACACA
The DNA here is from genome assembly GCA_032718475.1 of Nemertoderma westbladi. Taxonomy (NCBI): domain Eukaryota; kingdom Metazoa; phylum Xenacoelomorpha; order Nemertodermatida; family Nemertodermatidae; genus Nemertoderma; species Nemertoderma westbladi. Next base: position 57,125 of record JAUCBJ010008494.1, on the reverse strand, counting down.
TAATGTAGGGACAGTAGTAGCGACTGAGACGCCAGTTGATGGTGCAGACAGAGTTATTGTAGTATATATATAGAACAACGAAGACATTCCAGAAGTTTTAACCCTATTAAACCCGGGAGGGGGTCAATGTCGTTCGCTCACTGCGATCGTTCGTTTTTATTAAATGATTACAGTAAAAATATCCGTCGGGAGGGAAAGTTTACGATGCCGACATTAAATTAAATTCGCTCATGCTTAAAATTATGAAACTTCTAAGAAGCTACACAGTTAATACAGTTGACGTCAATCAATTTAACCGTGAGTAATATTCTGTGGAAATTCGGGGGTGTGTCTATAGAAATTTATATCGGTTGCATTAATCGCCACCGTAAATCTGTTACCACTTTCGTCATGTCAACCAATTTAAGTGTAAATAAATATTTCCATTGAAATTGAGGAAGTTTTTCAAAAAGAAAATTCTCTCAGGACAATAGCGATTAAACTGGTTACCCGATATAATGAAAGTATGCTGAACATACGTGAGCGAGAGACTGAATCAAAGGCCTTGAAGAAGTCAACAAAGATAACAGCCAGATGCCTGTCTTTCTTTTTTGATAACTCTTCAATTATCCTTCTAAATGCCAAAATGGGCTCCATGGTCCCACGACCTTTACGGATCCCATTCTGATTTCCACGTAGCAGTCTCTCAATGGGATCCCTGATGCGATTTAATAGAATTCTATTGTATATTTTTGCAGCAATCGAGATCAATGAGATTCCCCGAAAAGAACCATAGAGTGTTAGGTTGCCCTTCTTGGGAACTGGCACCAACTTATTTGATTTCATTTCTTGTGGGACTCTTGTTGTACGGTACATGTCTACTATGATGGGATAGATGAGCTTTAAACACTCAGGTATTTTAAAGACCTCAGGGGGAACACCATCTACTCCACTGGCACGATTGGTCTTAATGCTCTTTGCAGCAGCCTTCACTTCTGCAAAGGAGATATCGCCAATGGGAATATCTGGGAGTACAGACTCAGACACTTTTACTTCTATAAAGTTATCAGGCAATACCCTGTCATTATTGAGGAGCTTTTCAAAGTGGGCTTTCCAACCATTGAGGCGATCGGCTGGTGAATCAGCTTTATGGAGTTCAAAGATTGTGGGTAAATTGGATATATCTACGACTTTGAAGGGCAACGATTTGTCGGCGTTTGGGAAGCGGATGATATAGGTAGACAGCGGAAGGGTGTTCTATATTACGATGGGTTGAATCTCAGAGCGGATGAATTCTGTTTGCCCGACTTTAACATAGATAAGAATGTTAAGGAGAATATCGATGAGGTTAGTATAAGGTACACATCGATCGTCAACGAAAACGGGATATATTTGTCCCACAATTTCGACACCAAGGTTATTTTCATCCCTCGAAACAACACAAATGTCAAGATAATTAAGGAATTACAGAAGTACGCGGGCCACGATATTCCGACTGGGTGTGAGTTTCTACCGATTAAAAAGTTAGTTGTTGAGGCTGCGATTGATGAATTAGCGGACGAGGAACTCATGAAAGTGGAAATGCTGAACAACGCTAGACAGCTGCAGACGTCTGAGGCAGTAAAAGTCACCGCTAAGAAAATAGGTGAGAAAAAAATCTGGTTGCCAACGATTGCGGAAAGTGAGCTAGGAGGCGGAAAAAATAATGATTATAAGGATATTGATACCCTCGTTGGGGATGCGAGCGCTCAGATGAAAACACCTCAAGCCATGAAAGAACAAGCGCTTAAGCGAAAAATTGATCTCGTCGTGAATAAAACATCTAGCTATGAGTGTGAAGATATCAGCGACTTTGAAGAGGACATCGTGGATGATGAAGACATTTACAATGAGATAGAGACTGATGGGCAGCCTCAAATAAAGAAGATAAAACATTCAGTGTGAATCTTTCGAGCGGTAGAAACTTTTAATAGACCATGTTTGTAGGCAGTGTCGCTGCAACGAGCCAGACACGGTTAAATTATTATTATTATTTTGTGGTGGTAAATTATTTGTTGGTATAATGAATTATCGATTGAAAAAAATATTATATAAATTTATTTATTTACAGTATTATACATTATTATTATACACATTTATTTATTTATTTATTATACATGGATATGTTGGGAGAGAATGAGCTTGTGGTGGATGAGGTAGATATGGATGCGGAGGAAGAGGAGGAAGATGAGGATGTAACGAATTAAATTGCGAAGGAGAACTAAGAGATATTGGTGGCGATGTATGTGAGGGAGAAAGAAGAAAGAAAGATTATTAAATCCGAGGAACGAGTGGGAGAAGATAGAAAAGAAAAATGATTTGGGGGAAGAAGCGAGGAAAAACAGTGCGTGGGGGGAAGATTGGACGTTAGAAATGGAGGCGGAGGGGGATAGGAGAGCGCGGGAGGCGGAGAGATGTATGCGGGAGAAAGCGATGGAGGAGAGAATTAATATGTTGGAAGGAATGATGGAGATGTTGGGTGATGGTGGTGGTGGTAATGATGCTGAGGATGAGGAAGAAGATTGGGCAGATGGTGATAGTGGGATAAGCGGGTGAAGTGGTGGGAGAAATTTTTAAATAAAGCGGTGACGGATTTAAGTAAATGATCAAATTAAAATAATAATATTGTTACTTACTTCGATGCTATCACTCACTTCCTGGCTCGCCCCATAGGTAGAATAATCAAATTAAAATAATATTATAAATACTATAACCTTATACTTACTTCGCGGCTTGCCCCACAACTTGTTGCTTAGCGATAAGTATAGAATTGTGGTATTGTCGGCTGGCGCTAGTCAGTGTTTATTTACCTTTTATATGTTGCATCTGTCATAGTCTATCATGTTAAAGACTTTACCAAACGTCTGCAACCCACCTACTTTTCAAGGTCAAACGCCAAGCAGTAGACACGAATTAATTAAATTACTTCCGTCTGTGGGCTGGCCTTATACCGCATATGTTACATATACACAGTGGTAACATATGTCACATATACACAATGGTAACCATAGTAAGTGGGAGGGGCAGGAGCCGTTTGGTAAAGTCTTTAACATAGCAGACTATAGCAGACGCTGTTTCAATGAAGTTGTTTAGGCTACTACTCGGTGGGGTCGTACTCTGGGAGATTGCCATCGCCCCGGAGAAACACAACCTGGTGAAGTATACCACACACCGGGAGAGGGGTATAGAGTGCACCGGTACAAGGATGAAGACAGGAGAGGGGATCGAAGAAAAACTTCCCGTCGGAAAGGAGCTGCCGATCGAGAACATGGTAGTTGCGAGGAGGACTTCTTGGAATACTCGAGAAGATTAAACTTCGGTCCGGAAGGGCACAGGCAGACTGCAGGACATACTGTAGGCCTTACTGCACATACTATAGGCCATGCTGGGAGAGGTAGTGTAGGCGATAGGGTAGCGCAGACAACGGGATTAAACCCGGAGGTCGCGGCGTATATACCGGTCGGTAGGCAAGAAGTGGATAGGCCTATACCGGTACCTGCACACCAGTATGACTATAACATGCAGGGATATAATATATACCCAGGGGAGGGGGGAGGTATTGCCGATAGGTGCATGGGCCCTAACATGATAACATCAACCCCAGTACCAAACATAACACCGGTAGGGGGGGGGGGCAGGGTGACATTCCCCCATTGCAGTATCAGCAATACACGCAGCCAACAACAAAAACCACAAGCCCCTCAGACGCAAATAAATCATGCGACACGAAGATATGGAGGGGACCGTTACTCCTGATGATATATCCAACACAAGGAAAGTCGATGGGCCTGATAGGCGAACCCCAGCCAATACCGGAGGAACCTGTATCCCAACCATCGAGCGCGCTGGAAGTGCAAGTGATGTGAATGGCAACACTCAGCGACGTGCTGAAGACCAGGATCGAGCTACCGCCAGTGGAGCCGTTCAAATTCGATGGTAGTAAGCCAGAGGAATATCTGCAATACCGGCGTATGTATAGTAATGAAATTTTAACGAAAAACTTGACTCAGGCGGAGTGCCTTAAATACCTACAAGTTTACACAGGGGGGCCAGCATACGACATCGTAAGGCAGTACCAAGGTATCGAAGGTGGATTCACGAATGCATGGAGGGCCCTGGACAGGGAATTTGGGCATCCTGCGAAGATCATCCGACAAACCTTAAGGGGAATAACATCAGACGGACTACAGGATAACCCTGTCAGCATCAAGACCTTCGCGAATAAAGTCGAAAAGGCACTGTTTGTGCTAAAGACCCTAGATTCACCTTACGAAATCAAAGCAACGAATAACATCACTACAATAGCGCAGGCACTACCGATCTGGCTGAGGAACACTTGGAGAAAGATCGCCTTCTCCACCCGGGAGAAGAAAGGTGCGGAGCCAGGGCTGGAGGAGATGTCGAACTTCCTTAACTATGAAGCAGAATTGATCACAGATCCAGTCTATAGTGAGGAGAGTCTCGGTAAGGTACCAAAAGCGGAATGCAACTGGCCTAAACCCGAACATAGTCCGGCAGACCCATTTCCGAGAGTGAGGCGATCGTTGCCATACGCAACCATCCAGGGGACTTATAGTCCACAGAACAGCCGTGGTGACTATGGAGGAAACAACACCCCTGACATGGGTATGTGCAACCAAAACAATAAACCATCCGACTTGGACCTGGACAAAATGGGGACTTTGAGTCCATATAACAGCCGTGGTGACTATGGAGGAAACAACACCCCTGACGTGGGTTTATACAACCAAAACAACAAACCATCCGGCTCGGACCTGGACGAAATACGCAAGACGCTATACAGAGAGCGTTATAACCCATTCTATAGGTGTCAAATACATAGAAAGCAGGTGCATATGTGGGACAGGATGCATAAGACCATTGATTGCGACCAGTGACGGGCAATGCTGAAAGAAGATTGATTAGACTATACAGGGAGATTTGGGTTATGCCATAGATGCGCGAGGGGAGGACATAAGAAGGATAGGTGTCGAGAGAAACCACGAAAGTACACTGAGACTGATGAGACTGGAGGCCAAACCATGGTGACGAGCACCATGAGAGCAAAGAGGAAAAGGACGGTACTACTCGAAGTAGTACCAGTGAGAATAACAGGAGAGGATGGGCTATCGGTCACAACATTAATGTTGATCGATAGTGGAGCAGCGTTCACGCTAACAGAGGGTTGGGTGGCCGAAAAGATAGGGTTACGAACGAGGCCAAGCAAGATGGCGGTAACCACTATCTCGAGTAAAGACGAGGTCTTGAAAATGAAAACGGGGCGTTGCAAATTATCAGCGATAACACCAGGGTGCGATTATGGGCCGACCATCGATCCCATTCAAATAATAGAATCGATTAATATAAACGCCAGGCAGCCCACAAAGATCGAGGTCAAGCAATACCGGTTCCTGGATGGTATCGATTTCTCCATGCCTGAACTGGACGTCCCAAAAGTATATCTCAAAGTCGGCATGGACTGCCCGACGGCCCACGGGAGATGGGCCGTGTTCCGAGAGGATGGGGGGCGAGGCCCGATGGCGATTCTCACGCCATTTGGATGGACACTCAGCGGCCCAATCAAGTCTAGAATTCCGTTCAGCATGTCGGAATCCTCAGGTGCATGTTCGCGTGCACAATGAGAGGAATGGAAGACAAAGGAGCAGAGGAGAACCCAAAGACAGGCGATGGGGAGGTCCCATATGGGAAGCTGCCCGAGGGAGGACACCAGGAGTCGGGGATGTGTATGGATCTGGGACCACGCACGGTGGAGCATGGTGAAAGGAAAGAGGACAGAGAAATACTGCCGACAGATGAGTCAGGAGGAGAAACAATAGCAAGAGAGTAGGCGGATGAGAATGGGTTCGACGCAGAGGACCTAGAGGCGATGGGATGGAACATAGATGTTCCTGGCGTGTATCGGTATGGGGATGGATGAAAATATCCGGAGAGGTGTCCGGAACAGATGCCGGTCCAGTTGAGAAGCATACCAATGGGAAGGAGGTCGAGTATGAGGACAGAGTGGAAGGGGAGAGGACGTAAGAAGATTAGACCAAGGGCGGAGAAGCCCATGATGAAGCGTGACAAAGGAGCCAAGCAGGGCTGAGCAGGAAAGTTGGAGAGGGCGTGTTATACATGCACACTGGGCTGGCAAAGTGCGAGGGGGCATTGAATGGTAGACCATTATGTGTACCGAAGGATGACCGAGGGTCATCAGGGCTTTAATGCCAGCGCATATATTGAGGGGGAGGCCAGCAAAGGTGGCATATACCAGTGAGGATGACAAGAAGGGCGGCATTCTGTCGCCAAGTGATGACGAGATGAAGGGTGGCATCTTGCTGCTAGGGGACAATGATGAGGAGTTCTGTGGGGTGGAGGAGAGACCCGATTTTAGGGTGGAGGAGAAGGGAAGGTCAGATCCAAGCGAGTTGGAACTGACGGAGGAGAAGGGAAGGTCAGATCCAAGAGAGTTGGAACTGACGAAGGAGAAGGGAAGGTCAGATCCAAGAGAGTTGGAACTGACAGGAAGGTCAGATCCAAGAGAGTTGGAACTGACAAGGAGAGTGGGGCGAAGAGTAAGAGGACCTACAGGGGGGCAGTGGGAGAGTTGCCTGCTGCAAGAATCGCCCCTAGTTTGTTAAGTCATCCAATAAGTTGGACTGAGGGGGGTGGGAATGAGGGCGATACACCCTTCCCACAAAATAAATAATATAAAATAATATATAAAAAAAAAATAATATGAGTAGGTACAATTATGTACGTCTGATGGGTACATAATGTACAAATACATGCATAGCAACATATGGTACAGCGTACAGTAATTTACGCACGCCGGGTCAATGGGACCATATATACGCACTAACCAATTACATACGTCTGATGGGTACATAATGTACAAATACATACGTAGTAACGTATGGTACGACGTACCAATGTACAGTAATTTACGCACGCCAGGTCGATGGGACCATACATACGCACTAAACAATTACGTACGTCTGATGGGTACATAATGTACAAATACATACATACTAACGTATGGTAAGACATACCAACATACAGTAATTTATGCACGCCGGGTCAATGGGACCAAATACCGAATCAACGGGAATAATGAGTAGAATAGTAGGACGAGACTTTAGACGGATCTCACTGACATGACGTACACATGTGTGGGACCCAATAAGTGTATGGAGAGTGAAAACGAAAATGGGGAAATGGGGGAAGTATGGGAAGGAGGTGTTGACATGTGAGGGAGTGAAAGGAGTGAAATTCAAGTGTGGGGAGCGAGCACGGAGGAGAATGAGTCCCAAGGGACTGGTGAGAGAGGAAGGGACAGCGAGATCCGTGAGGAAGATTAGAGGAAGGTTAGAGGAAAATTGTGTCGAGAGTGAGCACAATGGTCTCAAACAGAGACACCAGATACCTTGGTGCAACATAGCTCGTGATTGCACCAAGGATGGGTAGTAACAACAGACCCATGGGGGCCGGTATGGAAAGCCGACCCTGAGAAGAAAACTCCACCCCACATCCAATATTAGATTGGGTTCCAGCGGAATTGAAGCGCACTTGAGGTTGATGCTATCTTCTCACCGGGAAGATAGCATGGGGGGGGAGTGTAAGCGGATTCAATTCCCTTACATTACCCACCGAAAATGGGACCAGTGGCATTTTACCAATATAGTTGGCAATACGAGATTACCAATAATAATCTCGCCTCATAACCAACTCGGGGGGCGAAACACGCCCTAAGCCACAGAGAGAGGTGAGAGGTCAAACCAACTCAGAGGGAGAACCCAGCTAGTCGAGGCTAGCAGCAGGGGGTAACACCTACAGGGAGTGCCAAAGTGACAATTAGTATATAAGCCAATATCGGGCAGGGGAGCACGTGGGGGAGAACAGCAGAGCGTCCATTAGGTAGCAGAGGCCACAGTAATGTAGAGGTGAAACTAATATGTATCAATCATATTTACTCTGATTACTGATTTACCGGTCAGTTCATTAATCACACAGTTGCAGACCGGCAATGCTTTCGACCATCATTTCATATACTGCTGTAATCATTCTGTATTGCAATTTCTGCTATTATTTGTTATACATACTGTGCTATTATCATTGGAACATTAACACTGAGAAACACAAACTCTGTTATTTTCCAGACGGCCTTCAGCCAAAGATATTAGTTCAGCAGCCCAGCAGCGAAGTGACACGTACAACCTAACCCGGTCGTGATCCTTGAACTCAATCCTGTCACAATTTTACAGCAAAAATGTATATTTTTGTGCAATACGCGAATGCGAACTACTCGAAACCCAGCTCAATATCTCAAGAAAGTTGAGAACATATAGACTTACGCCCTGTGGCATTTATTTTTGGTATAGAGCTCTAATGACGAAATCACCAGGCATTGGTCAATATTTTCTTTGTTCCATAGCTCCTATGCTATTCGAACAGCCAATCAGCACAATTTTCACTTTGCGAATTCCTGAGATCTTGCTTACATATTTCTATAAGCCTAAATATGACAAATAATTCATTCTGCCCTATTCTGCCCGAATACCATTAGTGGCGAGAGTTATAGAGCCTAAAGTCAATTATCTGAACACTTTACTTCAATAAACTGCACTTTGTAATGGTAAACATCTGCCTGCTAATTAACTGCCGACACCACGCGCTATTTTGATACTGTTTTGTACTGTTATTCATTGTTGTCTGGTAACCTTTTTAATTGATATTTATATTTAGAGAATACGTACAAATAATCGATGATACCAACTAACTTTCTTTGCTATTCAGAGGTAAGCAGAAGGGAAGCATTAGTAATGATTGATTGGCTCAAAATACAGTGGTCTGTATGATATTTATGCTATTTCATAACCCCAATGTAAGCGAGCTAAATTTCTCCTTATACATGAACAAAATTAGTCGGCAAATTAGCGTGTTTCCGTATTATTGTCATTGAAGTGAGTGCGAGTGAATAATTCTACATTCCTAAAGAATGTAAATCATAATGCTCTATAAACAACCGTTGTAATTATTGTATGTCAAAACTCTGTCTGATATTAAAGCGCAGCATCTGAAAGGAACTGTTGATATTACCCTGAAAGTAAACATAGTTTTTGGAGATTATATAGTAGAGATTAATCGAATAATACAAAGTAACCTACCCCCCTCACGCCGATAGAATTCAGTCTCCCACACACAGTGGGTCATACACCGCGCTAGACTGTTTTCTATTGTGGTCAGATTTTGGACGGGCTGGCAGACAATATAAGACACGTAAATTAACAGCTACCTTTCCCATTTTAGGTTGGAATGTAGAGTGGAATGTAATCGCTTACATGAGAAAAAAGAATATGATGATTAATTCTACAAAATTAAGCTTCACTGCTTGCCACTGACCATATGACCTTACTTGAGCTAATTGTCAGTAAGAAGCCTTATTATTATTATTGAAATCCGTAACAATGCATAGCAATCTATATTTTTGGTACCTGTAACTAATATTAGAATGGCAGTGATTTTTTATGTCCTTTTATTTGACTTTTTTTGTCCTCCTTTTTTTTACGAATTGTGCATAATGACTTTTGTTGTCCTTTCAATGACTTTTATTGTCCTTTTAATGACTTTTTATATACCGGTATGTATTTCTTCAAACTGTCGGACTGCTGATTTCTGGACTGTCAGACAGTTGATTTCAACATACCTATGCCAAAACATTCAAAATTTGTTGATTTCTGGTCTGTCGGACAGTTGGTTTCACTATGCCTGTGCCAAAACAAACAATAAACAGTCACTATACCAAATCAGGGAAAGGAGCTTACTGAGGCGGGATTTTCTAACCAAAACAATAAACGATCATTTAACTAATTGAGGGAAAGGAGCAGGTTACAGAGTCGGGATTTTCTAACCAAAACAATAAACGATAACATTACCAATTGAGAGAAAGGAGCAGGTTACAGATGCGGGATTTTCTAACCAAAACAATAAACAGTCACTTTACCAAATCAGGGAAAGGAGCAGGTTACAGAGACGGGATTTTCTAACCAAAACAATAAACGATAACATTACCAATTGAGAGAAAGGAGCAGGTTACAGAAGCGGGATTTTCTAACCAAAACAATAAACAGTCACTTTACCAAATCAGGGAAAGGAGCAGGTTACAGAGGCGGGATTTCCTAAACAAAACAATAAACGATCACTTAATTAATTGAGGGAAAGGGGCAGGTTAGAGGCGGGATTTTCTAACCTAAACAATAAACAGTCACTTTACCAAATGAAGGAAAGGAGCAGGTTACAGAGGCGGGCCTTTCTAACCAAAACAATAAACGGTCACTTTACCAAATCAGGCAAAGGAGCAGGTTACAGATGAGGCGGGATTTTCTAACCAAAACAACCGGTCAGCCGGTAGGCCTACCAGTACCGTATTTAAATGGTAGGCTACACAGTAGGCCTATAGCAGTACCGGTGCCGGTACCGGTACTAAAATACAGAAATCCCTGCTTTATACCTACATCTGTACATACAATACAGCAAAATAGTGCTATATATACTAATACCGGTACTGATAGCCTGAGAGAACAGCAGTAGAGAAACCGGTAGCATGGAACCTAACATTAGATTTTTGGAGGACATAAAAAATAAAAAAAAGGACAAAAAAAGGATTTAAACGGACAATAAAATTATTGCGTATTAGAATAACTACATGACATACTGTATGATGAATAATAATGAATGTATTATATTGAACAAGGTTTTTCGCCCCCATAATGGGTAGACCGCAGTAATTGGCATATAGGGCACAAGAATGTCCGCCATTTTTAGGATTAAAAGCGAAGTATTTAATCTTCCGAAAGAACCACCCAGAACTACACAATTAGTGGTATAAGAGGTTTTGTGTGGTTATGGGATGGGTATGGGCACTAAATGGCGAAATGGGTTTGGTTCGAGGATGCCACGCCGCATGGTTAACGTCAATTAATAGTTTAATAATTTGTGTTGAAAAGTCTAAAGTGCCAATTTATTGTCATTTGAGTAGGGGCCTATTGTTGTATGTAATGTCGTGGATACTAATTCCACCATAGACCTCATTGTCCTTTCTTCATCAAAAACACTAAAAATTTGCATGTTTCAGTCTTATCTTATTGCAAAAATTCCGGTTATAAATCAGTTAAAAATGCAATTTTGTGGAATAATATAATTTTTTTTATGATTATTTAAGGTAAACCAGATTAAAATAGTTACATGTACAATGTGATTTTATGGGGTCAGGTCTAACGTCCATATTTTTCCACTTCTGAATAAATCTATTATATTATTTAGCACAGTTAATGCATTATCCGCTCAATCGCATAACGCATCCACACCGGGGTGTATTTAGGTTGTCTTTTTGAATTAGAAAAATTACTTGTTCCATTCAAAAATAAAAATAAATAATTAATTAAAATAAAGCTAGGACAATTCCGACCCGGTCAATTCCGACCCACATAGAGATCGAATTAAATTTTCATGGGTCGGAATTGTCCGGGACGGAATTGCCTTAGGTCGGAATTGTCCGGGTCGGAATTGTCCGGATCGAAATATATACAGTCCCGCTCTCAAAAAGCATTCCTTTTGATAAAGGTTTGATCAAAATGTGTCCATAGAATATCATTGAAAGTAGAATTGACATTGAAATGACATTGATGGCATATTGAAATGACCTTGAAATCGACGCACCGAAATTCCAGACTTTCTGTCTCATATTGAAATGACATTGGAATGATTTCAAGGTAACAGTTTACATCTCTCAACTGCGGCAAGCCTTTGAACTCAGATTCCCGCCGAGAACTGGCTTTTGTTAATGGCCAAGTCGCTATGTGACTGAGAGGGCAGTGGATGGAGCTTGCTTGACTTTGTGGATGGACAGCGATTGGATTTACATGTGTTGGCAAATATACCAAAGGGCTAACTTTGCAAGCTCTTTTTCCGCTATTGTGCTAACTTTTCCAAAGTGCTAACTCAAAGTGCTAACTCGTGGTCCTTGCAATCTGAAACTTTGTCAAAACGTTTTTTAGACCATTTCCCACAAGTTAGCATTTTACCACTTTTGCAGTCCAGTGTGTCATGTGTATGAAAAACTTGGCCCCCCTTAGCGGCATCATGGGAACTGATACTTTTCAAACACACTTAAACACTCAAGAGTATGGAATGGCCATAATGCTAACTTACAAACACACTTCTTACACTTACATTCCATTTGTACCAATTACCAAGTGCTAAATGATTATAAGACCGCAAATACCCTAATACGCTAACTCGCTGAATGTTAATTGCGAATACCCCTCCGTTTCGCGAATAGCCAATTGTACACGTATAACCAAATAATAAAAGCGTTTTGCACAAACTGCCGGGGCGCTAAAGTCTTAACTTATTACTTTTAGATAGTCTTTGAAAGTACTCTATACAAAGTCCTAACCCGATAACTGTGTATTGTCATGGAAACGTAATGGTTTCTTACCTGGACATCCATACAATGTATTTCAATTTATTGCACAGGTGACATATTATTATGTAGTGAGTGATTGCCGTGGAATGGAAATACCTAGATATATTGACAATCGTTACTTCAAAATTCATCCGGTCTAATTGTTGAGATACCCCAAATTGAGGTTCTAAATTTGTGAAAATATTAGTAAAACAATTTTATGGTTAAAGAGAAAACTCTATTTGTTTTTATGTAGAGTAATGCGTAATTTTATTCCACAAAGTTGCCTTTTCTTTTATAGCAGGTAAATTGCAATAATTAGTGCATTATAGGCGTACCTAAACGTGCGCTATTTTTATGAAAATTAACAACTTCTCGATGTGGTGATATCCTCGTAACGCAGCTAAGTAATAATCACTAACTTAGTAACAATAAACTTCTATAACAAATATTGATAGTATTTCCCATTACTGATAACCATTGATTGTAGGCGAAGTTGGTAACGCGAAGAAGGTTTAGTTGATGTACCAACTGTTTGATTGTTGAGTTGAGTTGATTGCATAAAAAGGATATGAATTTCATTAATATTCCCAAACATTACAATATTAACGCTAATAATTAAGCATTCAGAACGCCCTTAAATTGACATAATTTAACAAAATGGCACCATTTTGTGAAAAGGGCACTGTCAACGTTTATGAATGAATGACCCTTGTATATTTATGGAAACATCCCTCGCCACCCTCGCTCGGTACATAAATACTGCTTATGTGAAACCTTTCACACAATCATGTAAAATAGTTATAGTTTCACTTTTATCAATTTACAATATTTGCAGGAAAAAATAATACAATTCAATCATTATTCGTGTAACATCAGTTATAAATCGGTAAAATATGAAAGTTCCTTTACATAAATCATTACGTTGGGTTTTCTGACTTTTATTGTCTGCTATATTTTAATTTTTTTTACCTATTATCAATAATGTTTTTTACTTTCTCTCGTGTTATTTTAATTTTCGTTGGTTAGTCAATCACACTTATATTCAATTTGTACTAAGTGCTAAATGATTGTAAGACCGAAAATATTGATTGCGAATACCCCTCAGTTTCGCAAATAACCAATTTCACATCGAACACAAAAATAAAACCGTTTGCATAAACTCCGGGAGCGCTAAAGTCCTAACTTATACTTTCTTTTGAAAGTACTTTATACAAAGTCCTAACCCGATAATTTTGTATTGTCATGGAAACCTAATGGTTTCTTACCTGGACATTGACAACTAGTCTAATGAAACATAGGCAAACCGAAATTTATTCCCAGACTGAAACGAATAAGAATGGTGAAATGGAAAACTTACACATAGATAGACAATCGTTATTAGAATATTTCCTCGTTTCGTCTATTGTTGAGATATAATAAAATACATAAAACACAAACTCAAACTGTGGCAAATTTAATTTGGGTTGTAAATTGGTGAAATTAGTTAGTGAAACAATAAATATAATATGCGTCAGATTAATAATTAACAATTGTTAAAATTCAAAACAATTAAAATTCACTATAATGATAGGCTGCTCAGAGTAACTTAAACCCACATAAATAATTCCCTTGAGTGAATTCTATCCGCGTAGGAGAAATTAAATATAAAAATGTTAATTATGCGATCATTTTAGAAATTTTGATCTTATGAAAAGATAATGAAAGGAGTCATAGTGAAATTCTCATATTAAAGCAACGTTTCAAAACCAATCCGGATAATTCTAAAGTGCCGGGGGAAAATAAATTAACACAGTCCAAGAATTGGAGCCGCACCTAACTAATATATCGTGGACACTGATAAAACACAAGATATACTGTATAATAATAATTTTGATGAAAAATATGAAGCATTAGTTGCATCATTAACTGAAATATGACTCATCTCATTGCACTGATTCAAATGAATAGCCTTGAATTATTATATAGGAGCTACGGCAATTTTGATATTTTGTATCTCTTAGAATTTTCCCAGGAGTCTTTTTCCCAAGTTTTGTTTTGAACCGACGAATGTGTCCAGCCATATATCATTCCCTTGCAATAAATAGACCTATAAACTGATCTGAAATTTTCAAAACCAAGTTTCATATCGTCACTACTGTAATCTTTGACAAGTTTTTCTGGTAAATGAAAAATCAGGTATCCCGAATGCCAACTAGCTAGGATCGGCATGCTGCATTGCAGCTTCATTTTAAAAATGCTGTGCCGGCTTGTCGACAAAATTGCGCCGCCACAACTCCCTATCACCCATGCAGGGTTGTTTGAATTAAATCATTTGATTTAAATCATTGATTTAAATCATGATTTAAATCACATATATAAAAATAAAAAAAAATGAGATAGTTTTGATTTTTTTTAAATCATGAATTTTATCAATCATGCTTTAAGGCCAGGATAAACATTGCATTACTGATTATTAATAAATGATTCAAATTACCTAAATATTTACATGAAAATACAGTATCATCTCGCATTTCCAATACCATACAGTATTCACAGGCCCATTAATTAACTTGTACTTCAGAGTTCTATTCAGTTTGTTGTTTATTTAGTTTATATTCGAATTCAGACTTTTCGGGATTTCCGGGATCGGGACCGGGATTATTCCTCTCGAGATCCCGTTTTACGGGATCGGTATTGCAATTTTGGATTAAATTCATCAAAGTTAATAGTATATGAGGCAGGTTTTCAGTAACACTCACTTTATTTTACACTCCTGAAATATTAGTAAGATAAAGTTATATTAAAATTATCTTATAATTGATTACTGGATGGTTTACTGAAATAAAAATTAGATATAATCAAAACATTTCCGTTCTGCTGGAACTTTTTTTTATAGATGTTTAACAAATTTATTTAACCATTTAAACTTCGGGATCCCGTTTCAAAAAAGTCGAAATCGGGATTCGATATTTCGCTGGGATCCCGGTTTTTCGGTTTTTTTTTAAACATTAGTGCAGTGATGAAGCCAAAAGTCTTCCTATTGTTTAAATATAAAATCCGATTTAAATAAAAAAAATCTGATTTAAATAAGAAAAAAGTGATTTAAATGGGTGACTACAAAACAAAGACCAAAGACCTAAATAATAAAGACCTTCATAATCTTTGAAACATGTGTTAACTTTCGTTTATTGTTTTGGTTCCCCCAACAAGCCTCTGTAACATGCTCCTTTACTAACCTGTTCCTTTAAATGCAATGTAACCTAACGCTCTTTGGCACCTGTACAAAACAAATATATAAAATCGCGTTACGTCCTAAAGGGGATTAGGTCCCATTGCCATATAGCGTTAGGTCCCATTGCCATTTACAGGAGCAGGTTAGTAAAGGAGCAGGTTACAGAGGCGTGTTTGGGGAACCAAAACAATAAACGAATGTGTTTCATACAGGTCTTTATTATTTGGGTCTTTGCTTTGTAGTCACCCGATTTAAATGAAAAAAAATCTGATTTAAATCAAATAAATCTGATTTAAATAAAAAAAAATCTGATTTTTTTGATTAAAAAAAAATCATGATTTTTATCAACCCTGCACCCATGACATTTGCTAGACCATCCGCATCTTCAAGGCCAGTGTCCTTTAAGATGCGTCTCAAGAAAGTCATGGGCTGTCCACCATGCTTATTCAGTCCATGAGGCTGCCAAAGTATAAGTTTATGCACTGGCTGGTCCTCACGGCGAAAGCAATGTCCTGCAAAGCGGAGGCGATTTTGTTCTAGTGTCAAGCTTGGGGAAACCAATGAGACACCTCCAATGTTATCTAGTGTCTGGTTGGAGATGTGTGCATTGTACTTGACACAATGTACCCGGCGTAGCATTCTTGTGAATGTGCCATCCAGAGATTTGGTGTCCTCAGCAGTTAGAGCCCAACATGGACTCTCATAGAGAGGTACTGGAACTACTGCTGCTCTAAATAAACGGACCTTAAGTTTCCGATTAATTCTCGGTGACTTCCAAATCCTGCAAAGCATATTCAAGGCTGCCCAATGCTTTCCCTTACGTATTCGAAGGTCCTGATCTGACTTCCAGATCCATGATCCCAGGTAACAGAAGTCGTCCACATGCTCAAGCATACCATCCTTTGAGCTTATGCTCATCCGATCAGAGACTTGCTGAGGACTTTCAAAGTTAACTGTCAAAATTGTGGTCTTTCTGGAGTTAATAAAAAGACCAACACTAGAAGCAGCATGTTCTAATGAGCTGAGGAGCCGTTGGGCTCCCTCTAGTGATTCTGAGAGTACTCCTAAGTCATCAGCAAAGTCTAGATCAGATAGATACTTGGCAGGATTTCCTCGACTTCTGGAGCCAGTAGGTGTAGTTATCATCACCCCATCATCATTATGATGATCTAAGGACGTGCGTAGAACATAGTCAACCACAATTATGAACAAGAATGGTGCAAGTGTGTCTCCCTGGAGGACATCCCATTACACTTCAAATGGTTCTCTGTCACCGTCAGCAGTAGACACAAATGTTGTCGAACCATCGTATACTGATCTGATTGCTGCAATAATTTCATCAGGAATCCCATATAATGAAAGTATGCTGAACATACGTGAGAGAGAGACTGAATCAAAGGCCTTGCAGAAGTCAACAAAGATAACAGCCAGATGCCTATCTTTCTTTTTTGATACTCTTCAATTATCTTTCGGGTATCCTATGGGCTCCATGGTCCCACGAATGCGAATTGGCCGAATGCCAAAATAAGGATCACGAGACGAATGACTGTTTAAACACTTAGTTAGTAGGCCTACAACATGAATAAACCATGCAGTCAGGTGTATAATAATACTGTTCGGGTTTGCAATTAGCACAACATTAATTTGACCATGCAGTTAGGTGTATAATAATACTGTTCGGGTTTGCAGTTAGCACAACATTAATTAGACCTTGCAGTTAGGTGTATAGTAATACTGTTCAGGTTTGCAGTTAGCACAACATTAATTAGACCTTGCAGTTAGGTGTATAGTAATACTGTTCAGGTTTGCAGTTAGCACAACATTAATATACAATGCAGTTAGGGCTATGGTATATGTGTAGTCTTTACCACCCTTGTACTCTAGCGACCTTCCAGAGAATTTGTTAGTTAGGTGTATAGTTGATTTGCATGCGTCTGGAACAGTTAGCACTTTGGACGAAAAAGAGCACGTTAGCGTTTCGAGTGATTTGCCGGTATGTGTGGCAGTGTTGTGGTAGTGTCCCAGACTGAGTCTTGTTCTTGTAGGGCAGGGCCTATTATTACACTAACAATTAGTTCAGAAAAACATCCTTTGTAATATTTGAAAATTATTATTGTTATATTAGAAATTAGTTTTAATGTTCCTTAAATCAGAATCAAGGCCAAAGACCTCCATTGACGTAGCAGCGCGATGGCTGCTGTTGCATTGCATTTGCTTATACAGTAATTGTGTAAAATCGACAAGCTTCCTTCCTGCCCCTGTCTCTAATTATACTAATAAATGTAAATAAAGAAATAAATAAATCCAAGCGCTAACGCCAGCGCACCCCCTAAAATACCTTCTAAAAATGTACGTAATTTAATTTTAATAATCTGATAAGGTAATTTTATTGAAAATCTAATTTGTTTTAAAGTAAACTATTTATGTACATAATTGTGGACTATGACTATATAATTGTACAAGCTTACACGAAGTGGGGCCTTCGCGCAGCACGTGACTTAAATTTAATTTAAGTACTAATTCGAAAGTATTACTGTATTAGCAAATTTTAAGCAGATTTCGCCTAATCACTTTTTACCTCTTTCATTTCTATTCAGACATTTCTGACTCTAGCGGTATAGTGAGAACTGAAGATGGATTAGGGTCTCCAGCCCCACAAAGACACAGCCTATGGATGAATAGTACATACGTACTGTACATCGGCCAAGTTTCATCTTGAATAACGGATAACGAAATGAGAGACGGATCTCACTTTCAGAAATTTCGTCGTATAGCGGCAGACCGATTAAATCTCTCCCCCCCCCCCCCCCCCCCCCCCCCCCCACAAAGACGCAGCATGTGGTCCAGAATATATGGCAAGATTCAGCTTAAACTGATTAAAATCAATGAGACGGGAGAATCTATTCACTTTCAGGCATAAAGTAGTCCTATAGCGGGTGACTGTTGAACTGATTTTCAACAAAACAAATTTTCAACTTGGCAGCTTTAAATTCGACAAAGTTATAAGCATGTCAATATAGCATAACGACGACAACGATTTCACTTTCAGACATTTGGCCCTCTAGCGGCAGACTGGAGAACTGCAGATGGATTCGCCTCCTTTGAAAGTCACAGCTAATGGTCTAATACATATCTGCCAAGTTTCAGCTTAAACGGATTAAAAGCAAAGAAATGGGAGGGCATTTAATGTTTAGACATGTGGCCCTCTAGCGGGAGACCATTGCACTGATGGTGTCTGAAAGTCTCTCAAAAATCTCAACTTTAGCTCATATTGATACCTACAAATTTTCAACTTGGCAGCTTTAAATCCGACAAAGTTATTAGCATGTCAAAATCGTAACGACGACAACGATTTCACTTTCAGACCTTTGGCCCTCTAGCGGCAGACTGGAGAACTGCAGATGGATTCGCCTCCTTTGAAAGTCACAGCTAATGGTCTAATACATATCTGCCAAGTTTCAGCTTAAACGGATTAAAAGCAAAGAAATGGGAGGGCATTTAATGTTTAGACATGTGGCCCTCTAGCGGGAGACCATTGCACTGATGGTGTCTGAAAGTCTCTCAAAAATCTCAACTTTTTCTCATATTGATACCTACAAATTTTCAACTTGGCAGCTTTAAATCCGACAAAGTTATTAGCATGTCAAAATCGTAACGACGACGACGACGACAACGACGACGACGACGACGACGACAACAACGACGACGACGACGACGACAACTATTTGCATAAATTGACCCACCCCCTAACAGTGTCAATTCGCTAATGCTCCGCCAACTTCGTGGCTCGCCCCACAAGTTATAATGTATTGTAGCCATTAGTATTGTTTAGTACACATTACTACCTGCATAGTTCCTTTGCGACTAGGCAAGCTCGAAGCTCAGTGCCAGGAGGCCAATCTCTTTGGTTGGCGGCCTCCTGTGTGTGGGTTAGTTGGCTGTCTAATTTCTTGGGAAGACTTTAGTAAATTTCGAAATTTCGTGGAATTCCATTCCACAGCAGATAATTGGTTTTACATGCTGGGGCGGCATAAGCTAAGAGCCATTACACATGCTATGCCTTTACTTTGTTAGTGGTCTGTCGCTGTCGGCACCCCAAACTAATAATATACAGCAAATAGCACTGAGACCACTGACTCATGTACTCCCTATGACATAATTTGTTGTGACTCGAATCAATTATTAATTAATAAAAATAATAAAAGAAATGAAAATTAATTAGATTTTAATTGCGGCTGTTATTTTCTGTTAATCACTGTAAATTATTATAACCTAGGCTTTAACCGGTTTAAATAACGGCTATAGCTTACAAACCTATGGTATGATATGGACGTGGAGTTGTGCTAACATTTGGCTATCAAAAATGGCAGTTGTGGTGACAAAAAATAGTGGTAACAAGTTGAGCTGACATTTGATCAGGGACATGTGTCCGACATTTTGATAGGGTCCCCATGTACTCTGTAATGTTAGCACAAGTGCCACTTTTCAATACCTGAAATGTGAGGGAAAAAAATCGTGTATCCCTTTAGCGTCCTTTTCTTGAACATTAAAAAATCATTGACTGGAGTTCTGCTAACATGTAAAAGTTGTGCTAACATCATACAAATGACACCATCAATATTGATTAAAATTATCTCATGGAATTTATAACGCCAGTTGTAGGAACATTTCCCCTCTGCAGTTAGGCAGCGAATTCGTGCTGTCTATAAAATATTCTAGAACATTTAATTATTTACATGGAGTGAACGGCGATGCCATTGTTAGAGAAGGCAATATATCGAGCTTGAAGGCGAATAATCTATGTCTGCTGGCCAGACAGTACTGTAGCTAATGCAATGGATGGGGAAGCCAGCCTGCGGCGATATTGATTTGTGATGTAAATTTTAAAGCCCTTTGCCCCACAAATTCGGGTTCATAATAATTCGTGGTAATGTAAATTTATATATATGAAGCACTACTGGAGGCAATATTAAAAGGTACTCTTTCACTTGCTTCCTTCTCTTGTTTTTACGTACAAGGCAAGGGGGACTCCACACTAACTCCCACGGATGAACACTTTTGAATCATGTTTTGCATTACAAACTAGATTTATTTATCCTTAATTAAATCAAATTGATTTTATGACCATGTAGGTTTTTTGGGATGCTGATGACGAATATGACACTGAAATATATCGTACATTATTGATTAGGGAATTTTTGGATATGTGCGTGTGTGATAGTACGTCTCATAGGGTGCCTCATCCTGGGGATATTGGTTGAGTTGATTTGGGATATTGTGCAGAGCTCTATTGTGGACCCAGATGGAAATGTGTCACTCTATTGTTAGGCTTATCGCTAACAGCCTGTATTCACTTAACAGGTAAAACAGCTGTGGTTTACATCTATTTGGAGCTCTGTGCACGGGGTTTGATATAGGCAGTACCGTATCGAGAGTGTAGAGTCCGAGGTTGTGGGTTGGTGTAGGTTTTGTTTTTGTATTTATGTAGTATTTCCGTATGTATTGTCGCTGATACTTTTAGCAAATGAAAATAAAGTCTGTAACTTTAAGAAATTGTATATTTACAACAAACCATATCGACCCTGAATCCCGGGACCTGGGGTGAACTCTCACATGTGGGGGCCCGTCCGGGAGGTGTTTATCGACAAGCGGCTACCGTTCCTTGGATGTCAACCTCAACACGAATACCAAAAGCTAAAGTATCTTTGAAAGCTAACGTTAACACTCGGAGTCGCGCTAATTCGGCAAGTCTCAAACTTCCTAGCGATTCGAGGACCCAAAGAATTCAACGTGCTCGATCTAATTCACTACAAACTGAAAGTCAATTACATTCGCGATCTGCTGTTCTCCATGAGAATCTCGACGCCATCGTGTATTCAACGCTGGATCCAACAAACGTTTCGACTTCGAACCCGCCAAAGAACCCGCCAACGAACTCGACTTCGAACCCGCCAACGAACCCGCCAACGAACTCGACTTCGAACCGCCAACGAACTCGACTTCGAACCCGCCAAAGAACCCGCCAACGAACTCGACTTCGAACCCACCAACGAACCCACCGACAAACTCAATGATGGCTGATGGAATTCGTAAAGAACCGGATTCTTTTGATGGGACTGGGGATGTTGATGCATGGATCAAGTTGGTCAACAGGATTGCAAAACTCCGTGAGTGGACTAATGAAATGCTTGGTAAGATTGTCCCAATTTATATTGTAGGTGCAGCAGCACGTGTATTAGATGAACTTTCTACCGATGACCAGGAAATTTTTTTGGAAATTTGTACCACATTACGTGCAAAGTTTGGCCCACAAGACACGGCCTTTTTATATAATTGTTTGCTAGATCGTAGACAGAGAGTAGGGGAAAGTGTTGGTGATTATGCTACAGATATACATAGGTTGGGGCAGCAGTCATTTCCATCTATGGCTATCGAAGAGAGGGAAAATTTACTTTTACCGATGTTTTTTCGAGGAATATCTCCCGATTTAGCCAGAAATATTAGACTTACTGAGCCAAAATGTTTCGAAGAAGCAGTTCGACGTGCAAAACGCGAAGAACTGTATCTTCTCCAAGAATCAAATTTGGGTTCTACTGGGTGGGGAAATAAAACCGAGACATGTATCCCTGTTGGCAATAATTATTGGACGAATAAGAATACTAGGGACTTGCAACAACGTGACAATAACAGGGAGACTTTTAACCCACGATCTGACATTAAGTCTACCCCAACAGGTAATAATAATAACAATAATAATTCATATCTTGAAGCAGAATTAGTTAAACTACAGAAACAGTTAACTGAGTTACAAACTGCACCAAAACGTAGTTCAATTAGTGACCCTCAACCTAGGTATAATAACACCAACCCATTTAGACAAGACATGCCAGATTCTAGAACCAACGACAGATCGTACTGGTACCCACGCAATGCAGTTAATCAAACGTACAACCGACAGCCTTATCAGCAATATCAGAGTGAGACTCGAGACTGCTATAATTGTGGACGGGTGGGGCACTTAAGCCGTAACTGTATGCAACCCCGTGCATCTAATACAAACAACAACTCGTATGGACAACAACACACACAAGGTCAAACTATGTATTCAGCACCAAACACAGATAGGCCTGATATGCATCTCACAATCAAATTGCAGGATAGTCCAGTAGAAAGTTTTGTAGATCCTGGTAGTGATTTTTCAGTATTAGATTCTCGACAAGTCCCTTCAGGTGTCAAATTCGAACCCAGTCAGTTGAGTTCGATTCGAGGGATTGGTGGACGAGTGAAAGTATTGGGTGTGATTTACCTAGATATTTCGATTACAGCCCGTTACAACATTACCCAGGAATTTCAGGTTGTTGATATGGCTAGTACAGTGTCTGATGAAGGAGGCCCGTCATTGATATTAGGCCTCGATTTTTTGGATAGAAACGTTATTTCATTAGATTTTAGGAACCGGTGTCTAATAATGCAGTCTGGTGAACACGTATATTTTTCTAGAACAGAATCAACCCCCACCCGGCAACGCCAATCTACAAACCCTTTTTGCTATTTTATTAAAGCTACGAAACGTCTGAAAATTCCAGCTGGAACACAAACAATAATTCGTGGCAAAATAGACAGGCTAGCAGATAGCGATGATTCTGTATTTGTCGAGCCCATGGAAACATCTAAGAGTAACTTTTTGACAGCACGTAGCATTTCAACCCCACAAGCATTGACACATTCAGGGGGTTGTAATGTAGCAGTGCAGATACTTAACCCAAACAATTATCCCTTAACAATATATGCCAATCAGCGTGTAGCTAAGTGTATGGCCCTGGCAGCATCAACGAATGTTGGTGAAAAGCATCCCAGTCCCACTACTGTAGAAGAACGCCGTTCGTATTTAGAACGTGAACTACCCTTAGGTCACCTTACCAAAGATGAGCAAGTTGAAATTTTAAACTTAGCCTGTAACAACGCTGGCGCTTTTTCATACCATGAGTTTGATATAGGGAAGACTGATTTGTTCGAACATACAATTAGTTTAAAGCCAGACGCTAAAGCTGTCCGTTCCAAACCTTTCCCAGTACCTATAGGTTTAAGACCAGAAGGGCAACGACAGTTAGACAACTTATTACAACATGACATAATACGACCGGGTACTGGTGAATGGGCATCCCCCATTATTCTAGTTAGAAAGCCGGATGGTAATTATCGGTTTGCAGTAGATTTTCGCGCTTTAAATTTAGTTTCAGTTCCACAGTTTTGGCCACTCCCACGCATTGATGAAATGGTTGCTGAGGTAGGCGCAGCCAAACCAAAATATTTCACTGCGTTGGACTTTCGTTCAATGTTTTGGCAAGTAGGCCTCACTCCTGACGACCAAATTAAGACAGGGTTTACCACACACAACGGTAACTATCACTTTACTAGAATGCCATACGGTTTGCAAGGTTGTCCCTCTACTTGTCAACGCTTAATGCAACTGGCTATGATAGGTATTGACTTTGTGTTAGTGTATTTAGATGATGTTGTACTATATTCTCAGACATGGGAGGCACACCTTATACTTGTCGCAACCGTACTTAGTAGAATTATTAGCCTGAATCTGAAACTGAAACCCTCTAAGTCTGTATTCGGTACAACTACAGTAAAGTTCCTAGGCCATGTAGTAGATGAGTCTGGTGTACATGTTGATCCCGGTAAAACCCAGACAATGGTTGATTTTCCACAACCAACGAACGCGAAACAATTACATAGTTTCTTAGGTTTGTGTGGATTTTATAGGAAGTTTATAGAAGGATATAGCACTATTGTGGCTCCCTTGAATTTATTATTGCGTAAGGATACTCGTTTTATATGGGACAGTGATTGTGATGTAGCATTTTGTGAGTTGAAGAAACGGATGGTTAACCCACCCATACTTTCACACCCAGATTTTGACAGACATTTCTACTTAGAAACAGATGCTAGCGGTTTCAGTTTAGGTGCTGTTTTATACCAAGACCATGGAGTTATAGCCTATGCGTCTAGAAGTCTGACGGTTGCTGAGAGAAAGTGGTCCATCTCTGAGCTTGAGGGCTTGAGCGTTGTCTGGGCAACAGAAAAATTTCGATTTTATCTGTTGGGACGTGAGTTTACTTTGATATCTGATCATAGCCCATTGAGTTGTTTGAACACTAAGCGTGAACTCCCTGGCCGGTTACAGAGATGGGCGCACAAACTATCAGTCTTTCGTTACAATTGCATGTATAAACAAGGAAAGTACAACCGGGCCGATTGTCTGTCTCGAATCCCTCACATAAGTAAGCCAGATGTAGAATTTGACAATTGTATAGAACGTTCTAGAATAAATAACGAGCAAATCCAACAGAATATAGTAACTGAGAATGACTCAGGTGATAACTTTTGTTTTGCAGTTTTTCCTGAACAAGACGTAACATGTGAGTCGGGACCAGACCAATCTCGTAGTTATAGACAATTTACAGCAGTAGAGAGTAAGAATGTGTCTGGTGATACGAATGTGGATGCTGACAATATGTCAAGCGATACCAATATTGACAATGATACAGACACACATAACAGTGACAGCCCTCCGTCCAATGATTTTGCCGATGACGTCATATTTTTAGTGAATAATGACAAACATTATTTTTCAGAACACACACAATTTTGTTCTTTAGGGAAATTAAGAGAATTACAACATAACGATCGAAATATCCAACCGATGATAGAATTGTTACTTACTGGATCAATGCCAACTAATACCAAACAATTATCAGAATTTAAAGCTATGCTCAAATTAAAAGGCAGCTACTGTATGATAGATAGCATATTGTGTCACATATCACACAGTAAACAAAAGCTAAAAATACAAATTGTCATTCCCAAGATACTTAGACGACAGCGACAAGTCACACATGGGCGTTGATAAAACCATCAGTGTAGTAGAGATGAAATATTACTGGACTGGATTTAGATCTGACATAAAACAACACATACAACGTTGTGACCCGTGCCAACGACGCAAAGGTAATCCACAAACACAACCATTAACCCCTTTACCTGCGGTAGAACGTGTGTTGCAGCGTATTTCAATGGACATAGTGAAGGGCTTTAAGGAGTCCTCTAGACGAAATAAAGTAGTTTTAACAGTTGTTGACCATTTAACTCGCTACGTACAACTATATGGACTTCCAGATGAGAAGGCTAACACTGTAGCTCAGATTTTAGTGGATAGATATTTTTTGGTTTATGGGGCCCCGGAAACTATCCTTACGGACAGAGGTAGTAATTTTACGTCAGGTGTATTCACAGAGATAGAGAAAATATTTGGAGTTGTCCCTGTCTTGACAGCAGTTTACCACCCTGCCTGTAACGGACTTACCGAGAGGACAAATGCCATAGCCACACACATGATGGCGCTAACAACAACTTCACCTGATACATGGGATGACATATTACCTGCTGTAGCATTCCATTATAATACATCAGTTCAGAGCAGTTTAAATGAAACTCCTTTCTATTTGATGTTTGGTAGACAGGCTTCAACGCCTATAGATACACGAATCCAAAGACCTTTCAGTTTGTTAGCGGACGAAGCTAGTTTCCCAGACGAGGTACGTCTATGTTTGCAGCGAGGACAGGAGGTAGCTCGTCGGTGTTTACAACAGGCCCAAAATAAACAGAAACGAACACATGATTCCAAGATAGCCAAGCGGAATCGCAGTAGAATAGTTACATACCAACCAGGACAATTAGTTCTATATTACGATCGATCAGAAAGAAAACGCACTGATAAGTTGCGCTCTAAGTACACCGGCCCATACAGTATCCACCGTAAACTAGGCAACTATACATATTCAATACATAAGGTACTAAATAGCGGTAAATGCAGTAAGCGGAAAATTACTGTCAACGCGAAGGACCTGAAGCAATTTTACCAACTTGACGGCGACGATACTGATAGTAGTTGTCAGACTGACAGCGACAGCAATTAAAAAAAAAATTGTAATTATTGCTTGTGGGAGACACATTGATTATTTTGAGTTGTTTACAAAATAAATCCGATACGCCATTTTTTGTCGTCCTCGGGTTACCTATCATATTTTGGGTAGTTGTACATATTATTTATATTTTTGTATAATATTACTTTTTACGATCGACTTATAATAACGAGATATGTGATTGAACCTTGTCCAAAAATCTCAGATCCATACTGTATATTATATGTATGTATTATATGTACGACCGACGTACTTACAGTACCGATAGTAGTTTGGCTCATTATTGGCATTATAGCGGTGTGGTTAATTGTTGTTAGTTATGTTGGTTGTTATTTGCTTTAGCCTAAAGCTAAGCGGTACGGTTACCGGTATTGATTACCCCGATGATTGATATCACGATATTGTTATTTATTCGTATTTATGCAATAATACGGTTACTGTATGTAAAATGTATATTGATTAAGTTTAAGCAACTGTGTGCAGATATTATATTTATTGATAGGTATATTGATATCAGCTCAGCATAGGAGTAACTTTGGCTTGTAAGCTATGTAACTGTTTTGTATAGTTACAATTGCAAGGGATTTATATAGGTGCATTTGCTGGTCGTAACCTGCAGTACTTATGTATTTGTTACACATTGTGTGTAGGTAGATGATATAACCTGTGTAGGTAGATGATATAACCGAGCCTAGATGGTATATGAGCGGCTTTACTTTCACTTTAGGATTTTACTCCTTTGAGCTACGCCTACTGTTTTCATTATATTACTGCAATATCGTTTATATGGTTTAGCTTGATATATATACTGTATGTAGCTATTTGTTAGATATATTTTTTTCCGGTAACGTACAAATATGTTTGAGGGGGGGGGGGGGGGGGGATATGATAGCTCGAGGACGATACTTTTTAAGGAGGGGGGAGATGTGATAGTACGTCTCATAGGCTGCCTCATCCTGGGGATATTGGTTGAGTTGATTTGGGATATTGTGCAGAGCTCTATTGTGGACCCAGATGGAAATGTGTCACTCTATTGTTAGGCTTACCGCTAACAGCCTGTATTCACTTAACAGGTAAAACAGCTGTGGTTTACATCTATTTGGAGCTCTGTGCACGGGGTTTGATATAGGCAGTACCGTATGGAGAGTGTAGAGTCCGAGGTTGTGGGTTGGTGTAGGTTTTGTTTTTGTATTTATGTAGTATTTCCGTATGTATTGTCGCTGATACTTTTAGCAAATGAAAATAAAGTCTGTAACTTTAAGAAATTGTATATTTACGACAAACCATATCGACCCTGAATCCCGGGACCTGGGGTGAACTCTCACACGTGTCAATGTGCGGCATGAAAATACAAGTAGCACAAATTTGATAATACAAAAATGATTATCAAATCAACCTGATTTTATGACATTGTGGGTTTTCTGGGACGCTGATCACGAATATGACACTCATAAATGTCGGATTATCGAACTAAATTCGATTTTTGGCGTTTGAAATTTTACGCCATTTGTGCAGTATTTATCCGTCCCACCAGACAAGCAGTAAAAATGATAGTTGCGTTAGCACGAATGATTTTTTACGAGTTATATCGTAGTAATCAGCGACTTTGAAAACCAGTATAGATATTTATGACCAAAGTCAAAATTTAACACTTTATAATTTTGTCTTACTTGTAGTTTTCGTTTTGGGGCACTGGAATGGCACCAAAAATGGTTTTGCACATGCACATACCAGAAATATTTATAACTAGTGTCATCCTGTTCAGCGACATCGAAAACCCGTATACCTTCAGAATTATCAAACCAAACACAACATTTTTCAGTTTGACATTTTGTACTTATAATATTTTGAGTTTGCAGCTATTAGTTTAAAGAGTAGACTCAAAAATTTTGGACAAAAATAAGTAAATTTACAGTGGAAAATGTCAAAATGTCAAAATTGTGAAAGATCTTGTTTTATATACAGAATCATGAATATCAGATAATGGTCCCCTTAATATTAGAAATCAATTTTAACAATGACGAGCCTTCGAAAAGCTAAAACAAAGAAAACTTGCGATTCTTTGCCTCCCTCTTATGGTGGAATTTCACAAGATGGGTACGATGCAGTGGGTGAAACGAATTGACGGAAGCCATTTCAAAAATTAGAAAACCGTGACAGACATCATGGTCATTTATCATGATGCTATATGACTTAACTTGACTTTACAACACTTTTTATCAATTTAAATTATTTGACTTGATATCACTTGGTTTTATGACACTTGACTTGACATCATTGGACTCGACATCACTTCATAATTAATGCCTTGATTGACATCACGTGACTTGATAGTAGTTTGACTTGGCGCCATACGACTTGACATACTGACTTGACATCACTTGACTTGACAAACTTGACTTGATAATACTTGTTATATTATCAGCCTGATTTGTTGATACAGCTCGTTTCCTGCTTGTTTTATCCTCTATGCAAATACGTAGACATGCAAATATGTAGACATTTCCTGTTTCGAGATAATTATTAAAATTTGACTCAAAAATCTTTGAAATTCTCATGACAGTAGTACGGCAATCCAATTACTTTAAGTAGAGGACATATTACATTTCGTTTACTCCTCCTGCGTTACTACTCTTTGCTCCAGGGAACAAGCCATAAAATAATATTTTGTTTTATAATTTATTCATCATTTGTCTTACACCCGAAGCTTACAGGAAGTTTCCATCATATTTATAATATACTCTATCAAATTAAAATACTTACCAGAACATGCAATGCATATTTATATACTTGCCAAAACAGGCAAGGTATATTTATATACTTGCCAAAACAGGCAAGGTTTATTTATATACTTGCCAAAACAGGCAAGGTATATTTATATACTTGCCAAAACAGGCAAGGTATATTTATATACTTGCCAAAACAGGCAAGGTATATACTGTATATTCAGCCAAATGGAGAAGTCTTGGTTTCGTAGACTGTTATAGTCTTCGTGGTTGGAACCTCTCTGCATCGTATTAAATTGAATTAAGTTAGTTTATTATTTTGTAAGTAATATTGTGGTTTATGAATAATTTGACTGTTGACCGTTAGTTACGTAATATAGTGTTTACTGGAGTTTATTTATAGTTAAGTTTTACGCAGACGGGATCCCGAGAGTGATAATCCCGGTCCCGATGCCGGAAATCCCGCAAATTTGCGCTAACCAATTTACCCGAGTAAGACAGTAAGAGTAGGACACGAGTCCAGTTTGCCCTTATCCGAGGCGCATCCCATCAAAAGGAGAAGTGGGCTTGGACTGGAAGATGGTGCTGGGCTGCCAAAGGCCAGACGGGATAGGAATGTCATATGCAGCAACTAGCTAATTAATCTACATCGCCTCTTCTGTACTTAACTCTCTTTTATAATTTTTAACTGCTATTTGTGCTGTGTGGTGGGTTTCTCTATAGTTCTCTACCTATTATTATCCTGGGATCATGGATCCGGAAGTCAGGTGAGGACCTTCGAATACGTAAGGGAAAGGCATGGGCAGCCTTGAATAGGCTTTCCAGGATTTGGAAGTCACCTAGAATTAATCGGAAACTTAAGGTCCGATTATTTAGAGCAGCAGTAATTCCAGTACTCCTCTACGGGAGTCCATGCTGGGCTCTAACTGCTGAGGACACCAAATCTCTGGATGGCACATTCACAAGAATGCTACGCCGGGTACATTGTGTCAAGTACAATGCACACATCTCCAACCAGACACTATATAACATTGGAGGTGTCTCATTGGTTCCCCCAAGCTTGACACTAGAACAAAATCGCCTCCGCTTTGCAGGACATTGCTTTCGCCGTGAGGACCAGCCAGTGCATAATCTTGTACTTTGGCAGCCTCATGGAGTGAATAAGCATGGTGGACAGCCCATGACTTTCTTGAGACGCATCTTAAAGGACACTGGCCTTAAAGATGCGGATGATCTAGCAAATGTCATGGGTGATAGGGAGTTGTGGCGGTGCAATTTTGTTGACAAGCCGGCACAGCATTCTTAAAAATGCAGCTGCAATGCAGCATGCCGATCCTAGTAGTATTATCCGTAAATGTTTGTCTCTGTATACTTTTAATTAATATGGTACTATACCATTAATAGTGCCGGTGTGTCGATTTTTGTATTAAATGTTCCAGAATTTGTAGCACCACCCATGAAACTTTCTATTTTTTATATTTTATTCATCAAGACATGATTGGAGCAAAAAAAAAATTTTCATGTATGGGGTAACATCCATTGTTAAAGGTAATAATATTTAGTATTAAATAAATAATTAAATAGCATTTATATTAAAAGCCACCAGTTACCCGAGTAAACAATCTAATTAAAATTATAACATTATTATTACTAACGAGGTGTATTCTTAGAAGTAATACTATATTACAGAAAGGTGAAAGTTCTTCCTAATAAAATTACAGTTTATTAAATATAAGAAAGAATTGTATATTATTATTAAGAATCAGTGCATTATGCGATATCGAAAGGGGTACATAGATTACACTTTGATTGCTTATTCCTATATGAACAGTGTGAGACTTGATTTGATTTTCCTGGACTATATGCATGCAATATAAGCAGCCAGAAATTTGTATAGCAAATTATATTTATATTATATTTAATATATTTTAAGAATATGCTCTTATGTCTATCACAACATTACAATCTTCATGTTTACGAATATGGCAAGGAAATTCTCGAGAACCTACTCAAACTATTATTAAATTTTAAGAAAATAAGTGAAGCCCTTTGTGCACCAAAGATAAATTACGTAAATTTTTACTTCCAAGAAAGTATATTTGATCTTACCAAGGTTTATTTTGTTGTTATATATAAAGAGGATAACCATATTATTACTTATCCTACCCTCAAAGACGGCACACTGCCGCCTTTAACCATTTTCGAAATTTATAAATCTTTCATTTGAACCCCGGGGGGCACACTGCAGCCTTAATCATTTGTTACATAATTTTTGGCTAAATTGAAATTAAATTGCATAAACTATGTAATTTAAAATTAATCAAACCAATAGGAATCCCTTCAAGCAATAAATTAGCTTTTCTAGACCAGTTTTTCCTGCACAACACGAATATGAACTCCATTTTTCCGCCCCAATAGTTATAAGAGGTTTTAAATAGAGGCGGCACCCTGTCGCCCTGGGAGTCAGGATAATATATGTAAAGGCGGCACTCTACCGCCCTGGGGGTTAGGTTATAATTATATAAAGGCGACACACTGCTGCCCTGGGGATCAGGATAATCTATACCTATAAAAATCAAATTCTCTCTCTCTGTGTTCGAACTCCTCCAAAACGGGCAGAGGGATTGCGCTGGAACTTGGCATGTGTGTTTAACTTTAACCAGCGGTCGTTATGGGCCACTTTTCGAAAAGTTGAATTCACGTTCGGTACCGGTACTAAGTACCGGTACGTCAGTAGGCCTATACCTATTATTTAGAGCAGCAGTAGTTCCAGTACTCCTCTATGTCTATGTCGGTAGCGGGAAATACCGGGTAACATGCCTCGGGTATTGCCTGCTAGTACTGAATTATATATATGTAAAAGTGGCACTTTGCTGCCATGGGGGTTAAGTTATAATTACAGTATTTAAAGGCGGCATTATGAGCATTGTCATGAATTATGAACACGAATACGTGTCATGATAATACGTGTGATGAACTCGTACCGTGTTGGTACGCAAAGTGTTAAAGGCAAATAGGTCTATGATACAGTTACTGAAGTTAGTAACGTTGTAGCAGGACGATCTAGCTGGTTTTCTGCTCTTGTATCTGGGTCAGTACAAAACAAAGACCAAGGACGTACAAAACTAAGAGGTAAAGTAGCGTTAGGTCCCAAAGAGCGTTAGGTCTCATTGGCATTTAAATGAGCAGGTTAGTAAAGGAGCAGGTTACATAGTCATAGTTGGGGGAACCAAAACAATAAGCGAAAGTTATCACATGTGTTTCGTACAGGTCTTAAGTCTTTTGGGTCTTGTGTATTTGTTTTGTACTCACCCTTTGGTAATTATTATTGCACGCTTGTAGCAAATTATTATTGCCAATCTGCTGTTCTATGTACTACATGTAATACCGTTGTGGACACCCAAGAGTCTATAGATCGGATTAGAGACCAAGTTTATTTTGCACATATTTTGACAATAATGCATTATGTGCTACGAGATGGGGGAGGCATGATTATACGAGATAGGGTGTTAAAAGATTGGATGTTATGATATGGAATAAAACGAAATATTACAATAATCATTTTCTTCTATTTTGTGAAGCAATGATTAAAATTTCCAATGCCCTGCTGCTGTACATTCAATATAGAAGAAATGTAGAATTCACAGCTCTGAACAAGTACATTTGTTGGATGAATTCTTAGCCCGCGAGTGTTCTTAGCCCGCGAGTTAGTAAAGGAGCAGGTTAGCAAAGGAGCAGGTTTCAGAGGAGTATTGGGGGAACCAAAACAATAAACGTTATTGTTTCGCGGGCTAAGAATACCCACGGGCTAAGAACGCAAGGCTAAGAATACCCACGGGCTAAGAATGCAAGGCTAAGAATACCCACGGCTTAGAATACTCGCATGCCAAGAATTCCTGAGACCGTACATTTACAAAGAAATTGAGCCTGGAAATTGCTTTATCGACCACCTTATAATAAAAATATAATAAGAATAACTTCCCATTCATCATTCATATCATTTGTTCATCAACTTATACAAATAAAAATTAGTGATATTCGATGTTTCATTAAAAGCACTATAATATAACATCGCGATCTTAAATATTCAATTTGTTATTCCCCTCAATCATACAAGATATATGATGTTTCCGGACACCAAGTTGTGCCTACAATCAAAGAAACTTAATATCAATAAATAACCAATGACGAAAAGCAATATCACACTCCCTCACATTATACACCACACCCCCTAGTGGTAGCACAGGAATTTATGTCATCACAATTTTCAAATAATCAGTCCCACTGAAAGGGCACAACTCTGAACAAATAGTGCGTCGGCACAACTAGCAATCGGCTATCTATTATTGGTGTATTAAATGGCAGTAACTAAATAGTTCCAGTTTCCTCTGAAGAGTATAGTACTGGGGTTTCTTTTTCGAACGAATAAGTCGATTTTTCGAATAAAAATGGCTTAAGTGCTTTCCTATGTGCTTATTGGGCTTGTTTTAAATATTATCTAGAATTGTTTTGTATATTTTAATCAGAATATTAATCAATCAGAATGATTTCTTTTGCATAATACTATTAATAGTGAGTATAATAGAATAATAATGATTGCTAGCATAATTCACCAGAACTGATTCGTTTTCAAACTCTGCCAACGAAATATAACTTATCTAAAAATGCATGTGGGGTGGGTGTAAGAAATATGATCCTGATCCTATGTGAAGAATATCATCGTTTTAAGGGGGGTACACCATTTTGGTCAAAAATATGTCGAAATTTTTTTTATGATCTATTATAATGCACCATTGAATGGTGTTTCCAAATCTGAAAACCGCTATTTAATAGCTCTTTTAGTTTTTAAGTTATAACAATTTCCATTTAGGGATTCCTATTGAAATTACTATTACTATATATAATGAAAGGTCGATTATCTCAAAATATTTTTTTTACGAAATTGTCAACTTCAAAACCCTACTACTTCTACAATTTTTGAGCAATTAGTCTGAAACTTTCTGTGGGTGTCTACATAGCCACCTTGCATAAAAGTATCAGACAACTTTTCGAAATTATTTGTTAATAAAATTTAATACTATTTATAACAAACCTAAAAATTAGGCATAAATTTGCAGCGCCACCTAGCGGTGCAGAATTATTTTCACAAAATTTCGCCTGATAGTTATGTTGCCCCATCTTTGATCTATCATATAAAAAAACTTTCATGTGATTAGATTCAAAACTGCAAAAGCCTTAGGGTTTTAAGCGCAACCAAGTTTTTTTTGTTGTTAACTAGTATTAACTAATATTAAATAGCGAAAAATAAAAATTTTCTAACCTGTCATGTAGAATAGCATCTTAGGCACCAATATTCCAAATTATAGCCAAAACCAAACAATTTTGAAACGCTGAGAGTGATAAATCGAAGAGTTGTCCGAAAATGGTGTACCCCCCCCCCCCCCCCCCCCCCCCTTAAAAAAAATGATGTCATGCTGGCAAGGGGATCGATCGGGTATGCTTTATTAGGAGCCCGCTTGACAGCGGGATACTTACTGTAAGAATCTCAGGGATACTTTCTGTAAAAATCTCAGGATACATTACACTGACTGACTGACTGACATACTGACTGATAATTATCTAGGTTAAGGCACTTCCTGCCTGGCGATTTTGATGAAATTTTGCAAGTACATTGCTTTGGTGGTTCATAATCGCGTTACAAAATTTCAGATCGATTCTATGTGTGGTATTCGATATATTTAGTTTTTTGACATTGTTTTGTCGCGAAATTAAAAGCAATGGTAAAATAACAGCTGGTGTTCGTGATGAAATATGGCTTAATATGTTATACACAGTCATAGAAAAACGTGTTGGTTGCCAAGTTTTACTAGTAGGCTATAAGGAAAGGCAATGTTTACTCACACATAAGCTGTTGGTTTCTAATGTATTACCCCATAAGCTGATTGCTCTCCCAGTGCTTCTTAAGGGTATATCTACAATAAGGTTACTCACTCTGCTATGTTAGGGGGTGGATCAGGAGAATGAATTTTAGTTACACAAAGCAGTGTGTTGTGTCCTATTGCAGTCGATACTCACTGTGGATTGCAAAATGTTTTATAGTTGACCTACACTATAATACAGTAGTTGCATGTATTTAAGGAGCCCGCTCTGGCCTACCGCCTAAGGAGTACCTATATTACATATTCACATAGAATTCACTGGGAAGAGATATTCCGCTTGACGACGGGGTAATACCTATAGAAGGAAACTAAATTTGTTATTTGGCTCTATTCATTGTTATTTATCTGGTTGTGCATCATGGGCATTTTTTATAAATATTCGGTAATCGCATCTTATATCTTGTAAACGTTCTTGATAATGAAATTATTTGCTTCATATTATATTTTTGTTAGTGGTAGCTAAGTTGCATTTTTTATTATGTGGGGCGAGCCACAAAGTCAGCTAGCCTCACGCCTTGCAGTTTAGACAATTTTAGTTTACTTACTGCTGACTGACAGTTCTTTGTAATAGTCTTGGATAGGATTTTTCCCCCGGGCTCCTTCCAGCCAGGTTGCTGGCTTTCTAGTCAATATCTAGTCAATATTAATCAATCAGAATGATTTCTTTTGCATAATACTATTAATAGTGAGTATAATAGAATAATAATGATTGCTAGCATAATTCACCAGAACTGATTCGTTTTCAAACTCTGCCAACGAAATATAACTTATCTAAAAATGCATGTGGGGTGGGTGTAAGAAATATGATCCTGATCCTATGTGAAGAATATCATCGTTTAAAAAAAAAATGATGTCATGCTGGCAAGGGGATCGATCGGGTACGCTTTATTATAACTGTTTTATAGTGAGTTTCGAAATATTATTTGACAAATTGTAAGTATTGACGTAATGACGTGACGTTAAGTGACGTCATTTATGGAAAATATTGCCGATCCTGTCGTTGTCCCGTCACAATTCCAATTATCCGATTTAGAAACCCCGTAATACAGTGATTTCATTATATTGCATGGAAGCTGAGGGGTCCTCCTCCTTTAGATCGCGTTCCTGCAGAGTCCACAAAACCTTGGATGGCAGATACTCCCAAATGCTGGGCACTGGTTACGGTCTATAACACACATTATTGGACAAATTAATATTAGGACATTGAAAGTCGCTGGTAAAACAAGCCCTCCCTTCATATACAATTATATAATTAGTGCAGGGCACATAAATTACCAGTAGGCCCTATACAAAACGAGAAGATAATCTGACGCATATGTCTGTCTACTAAATAACGTTATTATTTGTCTGTCTCTCCTTTACAAGTCGTTATGTTAATATGTCTCCTAAACAACGTTATGTACCCAGTGAAAAGTGCGCAAGCGTATCGAAAGCGTGCAACGCAGGCGTATCTCATGTGATTCCCAAGAGTTATGGCCCGACCTTTACGCAAGCGATCTATTTGAGTTATGTCACATAAATATCGCCACAACTTGCGTTCAGTCGCATAAAACTCACATGCGATTCACTTGCGACTTTCAAGCGTCATGGCGCATAAATATCGCAAAAATCTACTGGTTGTGAGTTTTGTATAATATATTGAGAACTTTGTGACAGAAAATATGATACAGTAGTTGATTATTCCACTACTGTTTGATACTATGGGCTTCCGTATCATCTGCCTACTGTACTTACCTTACATTACATTGCATTACATTACATTACATTACATTACATTACATTACATTACATTACATTACATTACACTCTCTAGACTTAGAACATTAGACATGCTGTATGAATCAATACGTGTAAAATAAGTTGTGAATCGCATGCGTGGAATCGCTTCCCTATTTTACATGTGATTCACATGCGAATCACAAGAGTTTTATCACTATTTATTGAGCCGCAATAAAAACGCATTACGCTTTAAAATCACTTGCGATACGCATGCGCATTTTTCACTGGGTATATATGTCTCCTAAACAATGTTATATATATGTGTCTCCTAAACAACGTTATGTATATGTTTCTCCTAAACAACGTTATGTATATATGTCTCCTAAACAACGTTATGTATATGTGTCTCCTAAACAACGTTATGTATATGTGTCTCCTAAACAACGTTATGTATATATATGTGTCTCCTAAACAACGTTATGTATATGTGTCTCCTAAACAACGTTATGTATATATATGTGTCTCCTAAACAACGTTATGTATATGTGTCTCCTAAAAAACGTTATGTATATATATGTGTCTCCTAAACAACGTTATGTATATATATGTGTCTCCTAAACAACGTTATGTATATATATGTGTCTCCTAAACAACGTTATGTATATATATGTGTCTCCTAAACAACGTTATGTATATTTGTCTCCTAAACAACGTTATGTATATGTGTCTCCTAAACAACGCTATGTATATATATGTGTCTCCTAAACAACGTTATGTATATATATATATTTATATGTTATATATATTACAAGTAACAATAGGGCTAGTTTTTCAAAATTAAAAAAGCAAAAATTAGAAAAAAATAACCAATATTAGTAATCAAAAATTTCCAGATCTCTTATTTTAACATAAAATAAATGATCACCACAAAAATTCATGATTGCTAAGTCACTGATCGAAAAATAGTTTTTGCAAAATTTCGTTCAAACCAAGTCATCTTTCAAAGACGCAACTTCTTTGACATACAAATACTGTGTGTATGTAATACATACACACTATAATAATACATACAGAGAGAGAGAGAGAGAGCGCCTTTGGTAGAACTCAATAATGGCGGGATTTATAAGCCTGATACATTTAAATGTTTGATCAAACTTTGATCAATGTTTGATCAAAGTTTGATCAATGTTTGATCAAAGGAATGCTTTTTGAGAGCGGGACTGTACAAATAATTAATGAAAAGTCCAGTAGTATACCGCCTACCGGATCCTGGTAACGATGTACCTTACTGTAGATAATCCAACAGTGTATATGGGCTCGTACAGTATCTGATAATAAATCCTAGTCCTGGGTGTCTAAACAAACAGATACTAAGTACGCAAACTACTACTGGCGAGGAACGGAGCCTGATGTCTATTCTAATACGTGGGCGAGTCAAATGCCCGGGCGAACTAGACAAAACAGGATACCCGGCCTCTAACCGGTGAGGCAGATGTACTGTTTACAGATATAGACCAAACTCACGGGAAAACAATCTCCGCGCAGCGAATCCTAACTATCGCTAATGGACCTAAATACTGTAAACTTGCCGCGGTGTGATTTATATGGTTTATATACGAGCTAGCGGATCAATAGACTAGCGTAACAATACTGCCGACAGGAAAATAGCAGTCAAAAGGGGGTGCCCCATAAATACCTCTTATGTGCCGTAAACTAAATATTAAATATCTCCTCAAATTACAAAACTACAGAATCGTAGAACTATAAGATAGATCCTACGGAAAGTAACCTATAGTAATCAGTAGCTAGTGGATCTTAAGACGTGTGTGTTTCAGGACGCGTGTGTGTGTTACGAATAAAACAATTTTATGGTATCGCCGTTATACTAGGTTTTAGTGATTTTAATCAAAATAACAATACCGGGAGCTAGCTACTCGAATAAGCTAGTCGCACGCTATAGGCTCAATTAGCGTGATTTTTAAAATGTTCTGTACCAATAACCGCCAAGCACTATTGAGAGCCTATACGACCTTTGCGAGACCTCTTGTGGAATATGCTACTACTGTTTGGAATCCGTTCCTATCAACTACTTGTAAAGAGGGTTATCTCGGTTCCATCGATAAACTCGAAAAAGTTCAAAGATTGTTTACACGAAGGTTGTTTTATCGATGTTCGCTTGATCCAAAGACACCATACTTTGAACGACTTCGTATTCTATGTCTCGAATCACTCGAACTGCGCGGTCTCCGACTTGATCTAACTATGACCTTCAAAATAATTCGCGAAGATCTTGGTCTGGTGGATGTCCCTAACTTAATCATCCGCTTTAACATTAGTAACAATTGTAGAACACGCGGACATAAGTACGAGTTATTTAAACCAAATGTTCATGCATCATGCTTAATACAAAATAGCTTTTTCTTTAGAGTAATCAACCCTTGGAACGGATTACCGGCCAATGTAGTTGAGGCTACATCACTAGGTTCCTTTAAAACTCCATTACGTGATGTTGATTTGACCTCATACTTGAAAGCATTCCGAAATCTACCATAATAATAGTCCAAAAGAACATAAACTTTTATTTTTTTTATTTCAATATTTTATTACTTTAAATACATTATTTCTACATTATTTTAATTCAATAAACCTACATTACATAATATAATTATTTTATTAAACATTGCTTATTTTAAGAATAAAACTACTAACTTAAAACATTTTATTTTATTAATTTTTAAGTATTTTAATATTTTAATGTGTTGTATGATTATTTTAAGATCACTATCGTACAGACTTATTTTAATTTATTTTATGTATTTTAAAAATAATTCACTACATACTTATTTTATATTGTATATCGCATATTCTAACATACGTCCATTATTTTAAATACATTATTTTAATTCAATAAACCTACATTATATAATATCCTTATTTTATTAAACACGGCTTATTTTAAGAATAAAACTACTAACTTTAACTTAAAATAATTAAATCTTAAATCATTTTATTTTATTAAATTTTAAGTATTTTAATGTGCTGTTTGTTTCTATTTTAAGATCACTATCCTACAGACTTATTTTAATTTATTTTATGTATTTTAAAAACAATATCTTACATACTTATTTTATATTGTATATCGCATACACCAACATACTTACCAATAGTAATAAATTTGTTTTTATATCGGTGTATTGTATAGTATACTATATGTATATTAATATTTGATTATTTAGATACGGCCTCTATCAGTCACTCAGTGAATGTTTAAAAAAATGATTGATCTTATTTTATTGTGTTGTGCATGTTGGTGCGTTTTTAAACTTTCCATTTCCATTTCCATTTCCATTTCAATACTTACAAACTGACGTCAAAGCTCTCTCCTCCTTATCCACAACTCAACCGGGCAATTACAGTGTTAGTAACTACACCCGTGATCGGCACTAATACCAGATTCTGATTGTGAGATAAGAGAATAGGTGTTAATTACTACCGTACGTTAGCTGATTTGGTATACAAATTTATTCTAGAACTTTGTTACTGTGGTGGTTAGCAGTAAATACCTATCAGTACATGGCAAGGCGCGGTAGGATGTTAGTAACCTCCCTAGGCCAAACCTGTGCCGGTAGCAGAAAGCAGCCTCTTGCCTGATCAAATATTTTGGGCTCAGACGGGGTGGGCAAACTATATAGGCTACAAAGTGAACCGGTACCATACTGTCAGTACTGCAAATTACCAAATTATAGAGCGTGCTATCCGCACCTAAAGTGTACTTGCGCGTACTAACGAACAGCAACAGCTCACACCTGTTGGAGATACAGATTGATCCAGGTTTTTTCCTGTCTGAATCTGAAACATTTAATCCTAAATTTTACGGCGTCCCAGGATGGCGTCACGCTTTACCCTGATCTAAGGTCTGACTGCGGGCAAGGGCGTCGAACAAAGTCTTACCTTCCTCTGAAGTGGGCGCTGTATGGCAAGAGGGCATACTTCGAATGGGCGCGGGCGAATCTAATGTGGGCGCTTTAGTGTGTTCCGGACATATTTTCCCTGCGTTACTGAAGGCCTAACGGTTTAGGCAGCCATTCCCCAAATGTTTAGCTGTCCCAAAGGTAGAGTTAAAATTGTTAAAATTGCATGTTCAAGAGTTTGCAGTATATTAACGTAATTACAAAGGACTTATCAATTTTTACTTTACAAATAATAAAACTAAACTAAAGCAAGAAAGATAAGTAAGTATGTTAAGTCAAGAGATAACAAGTTAAAGTATCAGAGTGTGATAAGTAATCACACTGTAATCGCCCTTTATAGCAAATCCTAGGCATGGAATTAACAAGAACATTCGACAACATTCCATGGCCGCACATTGGAGCAATAAGTTATTAAATGCCCTATGATTGGCCCAACCCATCGTTCCATGTGTTGTACGCACCTCATTGGCTTATCTAACCAAATGAAACCGAAAAGTAATAGCCCAAAAATGCAAATTCCCCGACCAAGATTCGAACCCCTGACCTACCTAGAATGTAACCAACGCCTTAACCATCGCCTTAACCATCTGACCACTGCGCCATTAGAATCACCAGTGAACTTATATCTACTAAAAGCAAGTAGGCATATTACAACTACTACAAATCAAGGCAAAATACGTCGGATTTAGAAAGTTTTTTTACGTGGTACTCTAAATTGCTACTCAACAGTGAAATAATCCAACTATTAATATAAATTACCGGTAATCAATAACAAAAATCTGTGTTCTAGTACACAGAAATTTTCTTAATTAACAGCTAATAAGTTTTGTAACATATTCAAAAAAGTAGCAAAAACTGGCTTGTATTAAAAATTTAGTGGAGGTGTGCCCAAAACACACTACAGTCCCTATCTCATTCTGAATATCATTTCTCAAACGAGTCTTTTTCAAAAGTGGTCACCCTAACCATTGAAACATAAATCTTTATTATTCCATTTTTATGATAGAATATTGTAGATAATAGATTAAAGTGTGGGAAATCATTTGATTGTTTATCTAAGCTGATAATTAGTTTCTACTGAGCAGGTGTATTAGGGAAGAAATGTCATAGAATTTCAAGAATTACAAGCAATATTGAAAAAAAGTATTAACAGAAGTAGTCCTTGTATCTCGTTTTGAAAAATCCAAAGTAGGAAAGTATTGTGGCATGATACCAAGTCCAAAACGCAAATGTTCCCAACTCTGATGTAAATTGCAATAATACAGTGGTTTGTGCAAATCTCAGTTCTGTGCGTTACTTCCATACGTTACTTTGACTTCGATACTTTATCACAGAAGTGGTAAATGCAAAGGGAAGACTTTGTAACCTTCAAAAGTGCAGCAGTAGTGCAGTAGTGCACTACTGTACAGAGTTGCAGTGTATGTCGACCTATGGTGTGACTGTTGTGCAGTACATGACTACCAGTGATTGGCACAGCTCCGTGTCTTTGGTTAAAATAAGTTTACCGGTACAGGTTTTATTGATTGGCCTACTTCTGTACTTCATACTTCCCATAGGTATGTATATTACAGGGTAGGTATGTAGGGCTAAACTTCAGCTGC
The DNA here is from genome assembly GCA_032718475.1 of Nemertoderma westbladi. Taxonomy (NCBI): domain Eukaryota; kingdom Metazoa; phylum Xenacoelomorpha; order Nemertodermatida; family Nemertodermatidae; genus Nemertoderma; species Nemertoderma westbladi. Next base: position 14,480 of record JAUCBJ010008494.1, on the reverse strand, counting down.
CAGTATTAATAATATATTATAACCGGTATAAATAATATAGTATAACCGGTATTAATATGGCGTTAACAAACCCTGAAAAACAAAATCTTTACCGTGAAGAACAAAAGATTTATGATTTCCAGAGATCCTCGAATATATGGCTATGAGATAATAGAAAGAAAACCCTAGATATATCAAACCTCTCACAGGAATTTGAATGTCTGTAACTTTTCAAATTTAGCCATTTTTCTTATAAGCAGATTCAATTCCCTGCACTACCCACCGAAAATGGGATTAGAGGCATTTTACCAATTATAGTTGGCGAGGTGACATTACCAATAATAATGTCACCTCACAACCAACTAAGGCGATACACGCCGCAAGCCACATAGAGAGTTGAGAGGTCAAACCACCTCAGAGGGACAAACAAGCTAGTAAGGCTAGCACGTGGGGATGGTGGCAACAGGGAGTGGCGAGGTGATAATTAATCAGGTTAAGCCAATGGTGGGTGGGAAAACACATTGGGAGTGATTAGAGCGCATCTATTGGATAATCAGGCCACTCAGTAGCATAGAGGCAATTTAATATGTGTCAATGATAATATAACCGTTGTAGTTATTGATTACTGGTTCAGTTGGTTCCTATACAGATGTGAGACTGGAACAGTTTTAACCGTCGTCACTACCGTACTATTATATTCAGACTGTGCTATTATTGATTACTATGATTATAAACGCTGACAAAACTCAGTTATTTTCAATGGCCTTTGGCCTACTATATAACAGAAAAACTTTAGCAGCCTACATACGTGGCGACGTGTATAATACACATACCGGTCGGGATCTGATACTGCCAACTCCGTCGGATCCTGTCACAGTTAAAACTGTCCACCCAAGACAACTAGTTAAAACTGTCCACCCAAGACAACTAGTTAAAACTGTCAAGTCAACTTCCAACGATACTACTACTAGGATCGGCCTGCTGCATTGCAGCTGCATTTTTAAGAATGCTATGTGAGGAACTAGAGGAACTGTGACCACAACGCCAACAGGAACAGAGATACCCCAAGGTCCAGAGGGAGAGACGAGCCCGCCGCGAACCCCCAGCGATAGAGACGAGACGATTCGGGAAGCAGCGAAGAGGCAGTACCGGCCCGCCACACCGGATTAGCCAACGAGGGACGTTCCGGACGTCGAGGAGGAGGGTGGCCGAGTACGAGGAGGAGAGGAGAGCGAGTCGACGCGAGATCACAGCGTTGAACGAGGTACCGATGTCGCTGGCCAACCAGTGGCCGAGGGCGGTGAACGGCCCACTGGAAAGGCAACGGTGGGGCTGACGGTACGGCGCCAGACGAGGAGGGAAGGCAAAGTCCAGGAGGAAGACGTCGGGACAAGTGATCACCTACGACGAGGGTACAACGCCACCAAGAGGTTGTTGAAGGACACTAGACAGGGGAGAAACGTAGACCAGCCCATGTTGTACCAGAGGCTAGGTGAGTGCAACAAACATTTTCGTTACCTAGTCCAATTTGGGCAGGGGGAACTAGAAAGTGAGAGGGCGAGGGGGGTCGCCACAGAACTGTTCAAATTGTGGCGATCCGAGGTGATGGACGCCAGTGTAGTGTAAGTAGGGCCTTATCTAGTAGATGCGAGGGGGATTAAGTTAGTGGGATGGGCGGACCCGCACGACAGCAAATCCGTGGTTAACCCCGAAGATTCAGTGTCGTCGGTTAGTAGGAATCCCAGTAAACACGGGAAAATTAGTAGGATGGGCAGGCTACGGGAGTCCGTCGCAACTGTAAAGTCTGCCACATCCTCCGCAAAAGCAAGACGGGTGTTAGAGATAGATCTGGCGTGTCAGCTAGATATTGTTGCGCTGGATCAAAAGGAACTAGAGAGGCAGCTAGATGAGGGGACCGCGTTACTAGAGAGGGAGAGGGAATTAGCAAGAGAGTGTAAAGAGAGGGCCGAGAGGGTGGCGAGAAACTATAGAGAGCGGGAGGAGAGAGAAATGAATGAGAGCGGAGGAACGTGAGGAGCAGGAGGTGAGAGTGGAAAATGAGCGCAAGGAGTGGGAGGCTGAGATAATTGAGAGTGAAGCAAACGAGCGCAGAGAGTGGGAGGTGAGAGAAGCAGAGTTAGCCAACAAGAGTATTAGAGAGGATAGAGAGGGAGAGAGGGCGGGCAAACGTATGCGGGATGACATGCATACCCGATTGAGGGGGTTAATGCAATATCAGGCGAGACAGAAACGTCGATTAGAACTGGCAAAAATGGGTTTATCAGAGAGCGGGGCTGGTTCGGGAAGTATTTATGAAGAACCAAGGGTGATGGAAACCTTTGTTAATACCCCACTTACAGGTACCGGAAGACAGACCCGAGACTGGTGTGACTGGATGGGAGGGGGGGGGGGGGTGTAATAACAATACATTTGGTGAAAACCCTAATATTAAAAGTACCGTAATAGATAATCCTAATACTAACGAAACTTTCCTTGCAGGAAATAATATTTTACTTAATAATAATAGTTTTAATAACGGTGAACAAAATAATCTAAATAATAATATAAATATTGGTGAACAAAATAATTCAAATAATAATCCGGATACGCCAAATAACAATATAATAAATATTCCAGGCGGAATTAATCAAAATAACCTAAATAATAACCCAATAAATCAACAGGGTGCGGCTATTGGCAGTACAATTAATATAAACGTAGGGGAAACAGGCAATCTGCATAGTGAGAGCCTACAAGGCCACGCAGTTGTGCAGGGAGGGACGTGGGTTAATAAACCCAGTGAGGATAGGACTAACGTGTAGACTGGAGAGGAACATGGGCATGGGGTCGAGACAAGAGGTGATGGGTGGGGGGGGGGGGGCTACAGGCACCCCACCACAACCAATTAATGACAAAGGGGGGGGGGGCAGAAAACGCCCCATGAGCATCGGTAGATAATGCGCATGGTGAGTTAAGTGGACCATGGCACCCGACGACAGAGGATAATAGGAGGACTGCGAATATCCGTGGGGCCATCCAACCGGGTAGAGGGAGGGACGTTGGTGCCATAAGCGGCCAAACGAGGAAACGTCGAGCCCATTCGGAAGACGGAAGAAGAACAGTGGAGTTCATCCGGGAGGTTGAAACGAGATCTCATGAAGGAGGACATTACGCTGAAATTAAAAAGAAGTGAGAAAGGACGAGGAAGTGTTGCTACGGGCAACCAGAGAGAAAGGACGGACAGTGAACCATTGATAGTCGAAGTGGAGAAAGAGAGCCGGTGGGGTCGTACTCCAGGGGATTGCCGTCGCCCTGGAGAAACACAAGCTGGTGAAATATACCACACACCGGGAAAGGGGTACAGCGTGTACCGGTACGAGGAAGAAGACAGGAGAGGGGATCAGAGGGAAACTTCCCGTCGGAACGTAGCTGCCGATCGAGAATATGGTAGTTGCGGGGAAGACTTCTCGGAATATTCGAGAAGATTAAACGTCGATCCGGAAGGACACAGGCAAACTGCAGGACATACTGTAGGCCTTACTGTACATACTATAGGCCATGCTGGGAGAGATAGTGTAGGCGATAGGGTAGCGCGAATGCCGGGATTGGACCCGGAGGTCGCGGCATACATTACATACCAGTTCGTAGGCAAGAACATACTACGGCAGATACTGGTCCCTGCACACCAGTATGACTATAACATGCAGGGATACAATATATACCCAGGGGAGGGGGGTATTGCAGATAGGTATATGGTCCCCAACATAATAACATCAACCCCAGTACCAAACATAACATCAGTGGGGGGGGGGGGACAGGGTGACATTCCCCCATTACAGAATCCGCAATATACACAACCAAAAACAAGGGTCCCAACCCCCTCAGATCCAAACAAATCGTGCAATACAGAGATACGGACTCATGGAGGGGACCGCTACCCCCGATGATATATCCCACCAAGGGAAAGTCAACAGGCCCGATAGGCAAACCGCAGCCAACACTAAAGGAGCGTATATCTCTACCGTCGAGCGCGCTAGAAGTTCAAGCGATGGGAATGGCAACACTCATCGAAGTGCTAAAAACTAGAATTGAGCTGCCACCTGTGGGGCCTTTCAACTTCAATGGTAGTAAGCCGGAGGAAAATCTACAATTCCGGCGTATGTACAGCAATGAGATCTTGACAAAGAATCTCACGCAGGCGGGGTCTAAATCTTAGGCCTTAAATATCTAAAAGTCTATACAGGGGGGCCAGCTTACAACATTGTGAGGCAATACCAAGGTATTAAAGGAGGATTCATGACTGCATGGCGAGCCCTGGACAGGGAATTCGGCCATCCTGCGAAGATTATCTGACAAACCTTAAGGGGAATAACATCAGGTGGACTCGCAGACAACCCTGTGAGCATCAAGACTTTCACTAACAAAGTAGAAAAGGCGCTAATAGTATTAAAGACTCTAGATGCACCTTACGAAATCAATGCATCGAACAACATCACCACGATAGCACAGGCACTACCCATCTGGCTGAGAAACAAATGGAGAAAGATCGCTTTCTCCACTCGAGAAAAGAAAGTTGTGAAGCCAGGATTGGAGGAGATGTCGAACTTCCTTAACTACGAGGCAGAGTTAATCACAGATTTAGTCTATAGTGAGGACAGTCTAGGGAAGGCGCCAAAAACCGAATACAGCCGACGGCATACAGCACTACTGTATGCGGCCACGTGGGGACTTCTAGTCCACAGAGAGCTGGGAGTAGAGCCACACCGTGGCAGGGACATAGGCAAAGTAACAACACAAACAAATACAAACCCAATACCCCCAGCAGGCCGAGTCCAAGTATCCAAAACACTAAACTGCTAGATATGAATCTACGCGCAATACGTGAACCGCTATACAAGGAATGCTACAACCCTGAATACAAATGCCAATTGCATAGGTTCAGTACACATAAGACCATCAACTGAAAACACTGGCAGGCGTTGCTCAAACAAGATCGGAGAGCCTACATGGGTAAGATTGGACTATGTCATCGATGCGCGGTAGGAGGACACAGGAAGGATGAGTGCCAGGAACTGTCGGTAAAATACAACTGATGGGACTGAAGGCCAGACAATGGCGACAAGCACCATGGGAGCAAAGAAGCCGGGAATGGTACTACTTGGGGTGGTACCAGTGAGAATAATAGGGGAGATCGAGCTATCGGTTACTACGCTAATGCTGGTTGATAACGGAGCAGCATTCACGCTAGTGGAATGGTGGGTGGCTGAAAAGATAGGGTTATGGACGAAAACAAGTAAAATGGTGGTGACCACTATTTCCAGTTAGGTCGAGGTCATGAGAATGAGAACGGGATGCTGCGAAATAGCAGCGATAAGACCAGGGTGCGATTATGGGGCTACCATCGAACCCATTCAGATAATAGAATCGATCAATATTAACGCCAGGCAACCCACAAAGATCAAGGTAGAGCAATACCAGTACCTGGATAACATCGATTTCTCCGCGCTCGAACTGGACGTCCCAAAAGTATCTTTCATTGACGGCATGGATTGTCCGACAGCCCACGAGAGACTACAGACCATTTTCGGCGAGGATAACGAGCGAGACCCAGTGGCGATTCTCACGCCATTCGGATGGATGCTCAGTGGCCCAATCAAGACCAGAATCCCGTTTAGCGTGTCCAATTCCTCAGGGTGGATGTTCGCAGGGACAATGAGGGAAATGGAGGGCGAGGGAGCAGAAGAACAACTCAAGAGGCAGATACGGCAGGACTTCGAGGGGTTGAAGGAGACCGGGGTCGGAACCTCGGTAGAGGAAAAACGGGCGCAGGAGAGCGTCAGGAAATCAATGAAATGTGAAGGGGGGCGATATACCATAGGTATGGTATGGAAGCAACCGAAGGTGCCACTGTCAGACAATAAGAGGATTGTCTTGACGAGGCTTCGAAAATTAAAGCAAAGGCTTAAACTGAGCCCCGAAAAGGATGAATACATCCACGAAACAATTAAGAAGCATGTGGATAGAGGATGGGCTGTGGAACTACCGGTCGATGAACCAAATACCGATAGGACCTACTATTTGCCACTCCATGTGACTCTGGACCCTAAGAAGGGCAAGCTAAGAATGGTGGTCGATGCGTCTGCCAAGACTAATGGCAAGAGCCTGAATGACTACCTGCTGGAAGGCCCCAAAATCTACAACTCGGGGATAGAGGTCCTGTTAAGATTTAGAAATGGAAAACACGCCTTCACGGGCGATATAGAGGGCATGTTTAATCAAGTGTGAGTGATGGAGGAGGACAGCGATAGTCAGCGCTTTCTGTGGTACAATGGCAATGAGGAACCGTTGGACATACCGATGTACAAGATTGTAGTGCAGAACATGGGGGCCATGTCGTCCTCGTTTACTACGACTACAGCTGTAAGAGACACGGTGGAGGGCAAAGAGGGGGAATACAGTGAGTAGGCGATCGACATGATTCGACGCGGATTCTATGTGGACGATGGGATGGGATCTGGAAACACGGTTGAAGAAATACTCGACGTAGGGCGCGAAGTTCGCGACATCCTAAAAGGATCGGGGTTCAACCTCACAAAATTCCAGTCCAACTCCGAAGAATTTATGGAGGCCATAGAAGATAAACAACCAGAGACGATGATAGACAAACCAGATGACCAGAACAGTTTTAACCATCGTCACTACCATACTATTATATTCAGACTGTGCTATTATTGATTACTATGAATATAAACACTGACAACAAAACTCAGTTATTTTGAACGGCCTTCGACCTACTACATACCAGAACAACTTTAACAGCCTACGGACGTGGCGACGCATATAATACACACACCAGTCGGGATCTGATACTGCCAACTGCGTCGAATCCCATCACATTTCTGCGTTCCATACGGCTTGAACTACGGCTAGCTCATGCTCGACCATCGTATCAGTATATTGGTTATTGCTAAGAATATTCTCAGCATCCCCAATAGCGGTATAGAGTTGGGAACCATCCCCACCCTTACTGGCATTAAAGATGCGATGAAACATACCACGAACTACACCGCGTTTGTGATACTCAGAGGCACACGCAGTGGCATTGAGAACGAGCCCAGTATCTGTAGCCTTGTGGTACCACGCTGTTGAAAGAGCATAGTCAACCCGAGTGACAACCAAATCAAGAAAGGATAAGCACCCCCCCCCCCCCCCCCCTCCTCCATCTCAAGGGTAAACCTAAGATTTGGATGAAGGGCATTGACCTCTCACAACTTCTCAGTGGGGTCGTTACTACCAACACTAAATACGTCATCGACGTACCTATCACTGAGCTTGGTGCCCGCAGCGATCCTCTCGTCGAACTGTGACAGAAATATGTTGGCAAGAATGGGGCCACTGGAGACCCCATGCATAGCGACACCATCTTTCTAACAGACGTAGTTGCCATGGTGATCTAGGAATACGACATCGTTGGTGGCTAACAGCATAAGACCAATAAATTGGTCCTTTCTGATTGGCTGGCTGTCCAGATGCCGCTCATACAGTAGATCAGTAGATCATACCGCCTCCCTCAGTGGGACATTAGTGAATAAACTCACAATGTCCAGGGAGTAGAGGCGGTCTGTGGGTTCTACCTCTAGTTCAGCGAGACGATCGGCAGACCCAGCACTGTTAGTAGATATCTTGCCTTCAGGCAGCACATCCAGCATGTCTCTGAGAAACCCAGCGACAGGATGGTAAATGCTGCTTGGCATAGATGTTATGGGACACTAGATCTTTGTACCTTAGCAAGGCCATACAGCCTGGGAGGAGTGGTATCTTTGCAAGGCAATAGCCTGGCCAATAATGCAGTACCCGTTCCCTTTGTCGAATGGCACAGCAATCAAGCCCTGTTGCTTCATATAACGCGTCATATCTTCATTTCGTTACCTGTTCCGCCCCCCTTTAGGAATCTCTCTCTAGATTTCCTGGCTTAGCCTCCTGTGAATGCCTTCAGTTGCGGGGCGAAACCAACCAACCAGCTGGCTGCCGTCAGCTGATCACTGATTGCATGCAACGTATAGGTCTTGTTGCTTTTTAGTTATTTACATACTTTGGCACTGACATACCTACCGGTAAGGTTTTTACTTAAAGTGCTTGATTAATAAATAAAATACAATTAACTCTTTATTATTGGATTTTCAAGCTTCTGCTTCAATTATTATTATTATTATTATTAAGCGCTAGTAGGTTAAGTAGCCGCTCTGGTTCAATTGCATTGGAGTGGATGATATTATTTTGTAGCCCCAACCTGTTAAGAATATTCACATTTACGTTATTCATTAACAAAATTACCCAAAGTCAGCAGTTTATATCAAACAGTATATTGCAGTCAAAGTTTATAATCCATGTCCCTAAAGGACATGACAGATGTCATTTTTCTTAGCCCTGTGTTGTACCCTGTGTTACTGTCAGACATAGACCTGTTTGATATCTTGAATATATATTATTGCGAATAATATTGCATTGCATTGCTAGTAGGCCTACTGATAACAATTAATTGTCCTTGTGACAATCTGTTGTTATTACCTTGGTCTTTCTATACTTTAGGTTACTACACTGGTTAGTAGAGTAAATGAATACAAAGTTCAGATCCTCATGTCTCAGTTAAGTCTAGCTCAGGTCAGGTATTCTAGGTCATTGATCAAGAAAACTTGCCACCTCCATGCAGCATAAAGGAGGTGCCACCTGTAGCTGCATAGACCCTCTTACTAGGGCAAATCTGGTCCTGTAACTAGGACCCCCTCCCTTCGTTCTGGTATAAGGACGCCCTTGGTCCTGGATTAAGGACCCATATACTTGGCTGCAGGGGTATATGGCCTGACCAGGCAGATGGTGATCTACCACTGGCTGGTCAGGAGTAGAGTGTTCTCATGTCCACTCTGAGAGCACTTCACTGCGACGTGCACCTGGCAGCAAGGGTACAGGGCATGACCCAGCAGATGAGCTGCAACAGCCAATGGTGGGTCATGTGCGCCAGAGTAGATATGGGTGATGGGCCTCATATCTGACTCCATTGCGACACCCACCCTGTGGAATGGCTAACCAGGGTGTGGTATTTGCCCTGAGAGCTGACTCGGCAAAAAAGCACCCCCCAACCCCCACTATGGATTGCATTAGCAATGCGGAGGTCCGGCCACTAGAGGCCAGTGGAATTACCGGACACAATCGGCCTCACAGGCGTCAGTTAACTCCTGACCGGCTGCCTGTCTCACCCCCTACTGGAGAGAGAGCAGCCAACAATTCTTTGAGTCCCTTTCCTGATGACCTTTCTGGCCCAAACCCTGGGTCACCAGGGAGGCCAGATTGTGATGGGGAGACGGATTCTGGAGTTGGAGGTTACTCTCATGTTCCACCCCGACCAACAAAGCCATTGGTGAATCTGAGGCAAGTCACTAGACTAGCCTCAGTAAACACCCTAACACTCGGGTCCCCAATGCGACAAGGTGAGCTGACTGCCTTGGCAGATAAGCTTTCTCTTAGCGCATTGGGTGTTCAAGAGCACCGAATGCAGACTGGACAGACTGATGAGGTTGTGATTAAGGACATGGGGGGCGGTTGGCGACTCGCCCTCGCATCAGCAGATGATAGTGGCAATGGTGGAATTGGTCTATTGATGAATCCAACTGCACATGCAGCATTGGACAAAATAGACCAAATCTCTAACCGCATCATCCGTTGCCACTTCTCATGTTCTGGAAGACTGGCTAAGAAGTTTCCTAAGGTGGTTCTGATTGTGTGCTACTCTCCAACTAGTGTTGCCCCTGTAGAGGAGATGGAAAATTTCTACCACAATCTACAAGCAGCTACTGATGGAGTGGATCAGCATGCATTCTTAACATTCCTGGGGGACTTTAATGCAAGTCTGCATCAATCACCTACATCGCCCTGGGTCTATAGCAATAGTGTTAACCGAAATTCTGTCCATCTTCAGGATTTTATCTCTGGAAATGGATTGTTTTCGGCTGGAACCCAGTTCAAGAAGCGAACTGGAAAGCTATGGACTCATAGTGGACCCAGTGGTCACAAGTCCCAGATAGACCATATTCTGTTTCGTAGGAAATACAGGAGCTCTATACAAGACTGTAATGCATTTACACTTCGACCCTTCTCCAGTGACCACCGCCTTATTGTGGCCAAGGTAAGACTCAGTCTGCGTGCTAGCAGAACAACGAAATCTGCCTTGCCGCGGCATGACTGGTCTTCTCTGTTGCAACAGCCAAGTGTGAGATCCAGCTTCACACTACAGCTGAGTAACAGGTATGAGGCTCTTGCTTCTGAGGCGGCAGATCACTGTGAGGGCTATACTGCCTTTACAGAAGCAGTTAAGTTAGCAGCTGCAGAAACAGTTCCTGTATACCCTCGAAACAGGAAAAGGGCCCCCTGGACTGACAACAAAATTCAAAAGTGCCGAAACGACCTTCATAAGGCGCAGAAAGAGTCCCGACTCAAACAGACTTTAGCGGCCAAGAATGCAGTTAAGGCTGCATCTAGGTCCCTGAACAGGCAGTACTCTGTTAATCTACAGGAGCTAATAAACCAACAGGTTGATGCCATCAATGATGCTGACGACAGCAGGCAATCATCCCAGGCATGGAAATCGATCAATATGCTTACTGGGCGGAAAAGCCAACCAACCACCAAGGTTAAGGCTGAATCACCAGCCGATCGCCTCAATGGTTGGAAAGCCCTCTTTGAAAAGCTCCTCAATAATGACAGGGTATTGCCAGATAACTTTATAGAAGTAAAAGTGTCTGAGTCTGTACTCCCAGATATTCCCATTGGCGATATCTCCTTTGCAGAAGTGAAGGCTGCTGCAAAGAGCATTAAGACCAATCGTGCCAGTGGAGTAGATGGTGTTCCCCCTGAGGTCTTTAAAATACCTGAGTGTTTAAAGCTCATCTATCCCATCATAGTAGACATGTATCGAACAACAAGAGTCCCACAAGAAATGAAAACAAATAAGTTGGTGCCAGTTCCCAAGAAGGGCAACCTAACACTCTATGGTTCTTTTCGGGGAATCTCATTGATCTCGATTGCTGCAAAGCTATACAATAGAATTCTATTAAATCGCATCAGGGATCCCATTGAGAGACTGCTCCGTGGAAATCAGAATGGGTTCCGTAAAGGTCGTGGGACCATGGAGCCCATTTTGGCACTTAGAAGGATAATTGAAGAATTATCAAAAAATCTGGCATCTGGCATCGCATCTGGCTGTTATCTTTGTTGACTTCTTCAAGGCCTTTGATTCAGTCTCTCGCTCACGTATGTTCAGCATACTTTCATTATATGGGATTCCTGATGAAATTATTGCAGCAATCAGATCAGTATACGATGGTTCGACAACATTTGTGTCTACTGTTGACGGTGACACAGAACCATTTGAAGTGTTATGGGGCGTCCTCCAAGGAGACACACTTGCACCATTCTTGTTCATTATTGTGGTTGACTATGTTCTACGCATGTCCTTAGATCATCATAATGATGATGGGGTGATGATAACTCCACCTACTGGCTCCAGAAGTCGAGGAATTCCTGCCAAGTACCTAACTGATCTAGACTTTGCTGATGACTTAGGAGTACTCTCAGAATCATTAGAGGGAGCCCAACGGCTCCTCAGCTCATTAGAACATGCTGCTTCTAGTGTTGGTCTTTTTATTAACTCCAGAAAGACCAAAATTCTGACAGTTAACTTTGAAAGTCCTCAGCAAGTCTCTGATCGGATGAGCATAAGCTCAAAGGATGGTATGCTTGAGCATGTGGACGACTTCTGTTACCTGGGATCATGGATCCGGAAGTCAGGTGAGGACCTTCGAATACGTAAGGGAAAGGCATGGGCAGCCTTGAATAGGCTTTCCAGGATTTGGAAGTCACCGAGAATTAATCGGAAACTTAAGGTCCGATTATTTAGAGCAGCAGTAGTTCCAGTACTCCTCTACGGGAGTCCGCTGGGCTCTAACTGCTGAGGACACCAAATCTCTGGATGGCACATTCACAAGAATGCTATGCCGGGTTCATTGTGTCAAGTACAATGCACACATCTCCAACCAGACATTATATAACATTGGAGGTGTCTCATTGGTTCCCCCAAGCTTGACACTAGAACAAAATCGCCTCCGCTTTGCAGGACATTGCTTTCGCCGTGAGGACCAGCCAGTGCATAATCTTGTACTTTGGCAGCCTCATTGAGTGAATAAGCATGGTGGACAGCCCATGACTTTCTTGAGACACATCTTAAAGGACACTGGCCTTAAAGATGCGGATGATCTAGCAAATGTCATGGGTGATAGGGAGTTGTGGCGGTGCAATTTTGTTGACAAGCCGGCACAGCATTCCTAAAAATGCAGCTGCAATGCAGCATGCCGATCCTAGTAGTAAGCGACTTGCCTCTTCATACTGACATTATAACAGTCCCTACTCTGAATACCCAAGGCCTAAAATATCACGTATAGTAAAGAGATGTCCGTCCATATATAACAGCACATTCTGTTCAAATTCCCTTTAACAAACTGAATATATAGTCTTCTCAATGTATCGCTACACACCCAGTGATGCACTTGAGAGACAATTTGACATCGAAAGTGAGTACGAGTAGGCCGAGTTGAGATATATACGGTCATGGGAAGCTTCCGTCGATCTGCATTTGCGAATCCATGCATCGTTTCTACCCGGGACGAGCGTACGACAGAGATTACATTCCATCCCCTACGTCTTCCCGTACGTCACTCAGGAGATCTCATGTCGAGTTACGATTTGATTCAAAATCTATGAAGTGCTTCAAAAGTTATTAAGCCTAGACAAAGTGATATTTAGTGACTCCTACTACTCCTAGCGGAGGACCATTTAAATGCACGACGCCAAAATTCAGAAAACTTTCCAAACTTTTGACATAATACTTGTATACCACGTTTGCTATAATTTCATCAAAGATTTGCTTAGTTACTATACTATAGCATTCAAAGATTAGACGGACCGACCGACCAACCGATAGGCAGACCGACAGACAGACTCGAGGTTGGTATGGTAGGTAGACTGGTCCTGCGTTACCGGATAGTGCCTCTTCTAGTTGTTTTAAGGGCTTCCGAAATAGAGCCTCTCGTTGTTTGAAGGGCAATTGCTAATTTATCCAGCTGTTGTTGGTTGGTGTTGCTAGGTACCCTGTTTAAAACCAATCAGGTAATAGTAATTCAAGTTTTTAAGGGCTTCTCATATGGACATGTGTTAGAAGTAGTTTCAAATTTCCCTCATTGTAACACTAGGGCCTATGTTACTGCTAGATTTAAATTTCCCGCCCTTTTCTACTTGGTCATTTAATACATGTCGTCTGTTAGTTGGTGGTGGGTATTGCCTGGTGCATACTGTACTGCATTTTCTAAATAAATAATTATTATTTTTAGTGCATTAATACTATAAGTATAATTGTCTTGTATACAGTAGAAAATATAATTCCAATAATATGATTCAGATATTAATTTAATTTGCTTTTGCAAGTTGAGTGTTACGTAATGTAGGCCTACTTGGAAAATTAACTGTGTATTTTTACTTTAGCTTGTTAAAAATTGCATATGTTACATAGCAATGATATAATTACAAATGCAGCTAAACACATTTGTTTAGTAATCCGGAATAATTTCTTCTGCAATTCAGTTCTATTTCTTCGAAGAAGTTGCACCGCGTGGAGAACGGTCACCACCTTGGCGGGGAGAAGGATCCCCACGGGAGCGCGGGCTGCGGGAGGAAGCAGGCAAAGCTGGTAGATACGGTTTGGGGGTTAGACGGGGAACCTCAGGGGTTATACGTGGGACCTCGAGATCAACAACAGTGCGAGATTCATCAACTTCCTCTTGTGCCGTAAACATTGTTTCATCACTAGTTGCATCTTTATACTGCTTCTTGGATTTCTGATGGAGATCATGTAGAGGAAAAATATGAAAGCGATGATCGTGGATCAGCGCTCGTAATTTACTCCCATAAATTATACAAACTGTAACTGCGATGACAAAGATAACACAAGCGACAATCATTGTTATAAAGAGCCATTTGGGTATTGTATCTGGATGTTCTTGAATATCAACAACCTCTGGATTCTCCCAATTCCCTTCTCCTACAATAAGTGCTAATTTTTCTTCAGAAATTATATTTCCTATCGGAACAATATCAGAATCAACGATAGTGAACGTTACATTGTGATAAGTGCTTAGTGAAGGTTCGCCTTCATCTTTTATAATAAGTTGCAATATAAGATCTTGTAGAGTAGATATTGTTGCCAATGACGTCAGCTTTTCTGTACTTCTTATGTAGACCTTTCCATCCTTAGAAACAACGAACAATTCACTGTATTTATTTAAACCCATAAAACTAAATGTACCGGCATTACTGATATCTTCATCCGTTGCATTGACTTCAGCGACTTCAAATCCAATAGGCGTGACTGTGGGAATCTTTAATGGTGTAAAAGCTTC